>VXAB01010414.1:0-11023 GCA_013399175.1 Odontophorus gujanensis | reverse complement strand
CTTTTAGGTAATATACTTGAAGAAAACACCAGAAGAAGCATACAGGACACTGCTGTCTGGATCTAATCCACCATATCTTCCATTTAGGTATGTGAGTGTAAAAAATGGGTCTAACTTTTGTTTTTGAAATTTTGCTAAATATACCGTTTTCTATATTCCTTTCCCTTCCCAGAAAATGGCTTCATGTCTGACATGGGCATAAAGCGAGTAATGCACAGAATCTTGTTTACTTCTGATGGAATTACTTGCTTCGCCATTGGAAAAATAAACTGTTTAGACTTACTTTAGCTTTAAATAGTACTCTCACTTTTGCAAGCTTTCAAATTTAAAAAATTCTTATTAGCATGTTTGTGTTCTAGCAATTGAAACTTTTCTTTATGATCATGCTTTACTATTTGGAATTCTATTCTTTTATACTGCCTAGCAGGTAACCACTAGAGTTATGTGGAGGAGGATTTTTTTTTTTTCCCTGTTACATTTTCTCAGTATAACAGAACTACTGAAGATAAGTTAAGTTGCTTTGCCTCTGTTTTCAGTGAGTAGATTTCTAATAATTTTTCTATACTTGCTGTAGCAAAGAGGTGTTGAGACCTGGGTCTGAGAAGTTTTGGCTGTTACAACTAAAGAAGATTTCCAGTTTATTTTTGTTGTGTGGACTTTGAAGTGTCATTGTGCTTTACAGATGAATATAGGAATAATGAATGTATGAACAAGAAAACATTTGATTGTCTCTATTTCACTAATTTCTATGGGAGCCAGATACAATATGAACTACTGGGATGGCAGATTTAAATGTGAAGACCAGTTTTATGGTTGAAGATTTTATAGTTAAAGACTTCATTTTAAAGAATGGTATCAAATCAGTGATTGCTTTTATCATCAGGGAACATATGTGGTCATCTGGTCATTGATAATTTTCCAAAGACCAGGAAGTTTACTGAGTTGTTGACAACTCTATGTCAATTATTACAAAATTAGCTTAAAAATTTACGTACTTGCTGAAGTGCATTTAAAAAGTAATTAAAAAAAATCTTATAAATGTCAGTGTTTTTTTTAAACATTTAACATTTTTTTTAACATCACCAAATTCTATATAAAATACTTAAGACCATAACTCCTGTATATGAATAACTGTGTAGTCTTCTTCACCATTTTGGGCTTTTTGAATCCTGATCTGAAATCCTGATCTAATCCTGATCGGAAATAATTGCATTGGCCCTTTCCACTTACAGAAGGTTCCACTCCTGGAATATTTCTGCAGACAGTTCTTTGGAGCAAACCATGTTATTCTGAGGGTAGAAATACTATCATTTCTTTTGTCTACATCTACGTATGTATGTATCTATCTNTGAGTTGTTGACAACTCTATGTCAATTATTACAAAATTAGCTTAAAAATTTACGTACTTGCTGAAGTGCATTTAAAAAGTAATTAAAAAAAATCTTATAAATGTCAGTGTTTTTTTTAAACATTTAACATTTTTTTTAACATCACCAAATTCTATATAAAATACTTAAGACCATAACTCCTGTATATGAATAACTGTGTAGTCTTCTTCACCATTTTGGGCTTTTTGAATCCTGATCTGAAATCCTGATCTAATCCTGATCGGAAATAATTGCATTGGCCCTTTCCACTTACAGAAGGTTCCACTCCTGGAATATTTCTGCAGACAGTTCTTTGGAGCAAACCATGTTATTCTGAGGGTAGAAATACTATCATTTCTTTTGTCTACATCTATGTATGTATGTATCTATCTATTTATTTATTTATTATTTTGGAGAAGCAACAAGTTAAAATGCTTCCCCATAATCTCCAGAAGGAATGGAAAAATTACTATGTAGCATTTAAATACAGTCTAGAAAGATACTTCCCCCTTTCTTATCAAGTAGTACTGTCTCAGTTGTTTAATTTTGGCAGGAGATTAATAACAATTAAATAGTATTTTTTTATATAGGAGTTTTAATAACTAACGCAACCTAATTTTTTCAGAATCTTAAACTTATTTGAACATTTCTTCAAAAGCAAAACTTATTAGTAGGATAGGAAGCAAAACTTTTTCAGTAGTGTAGGATGTGTGTTACCTGGGAATAGCTTTATTTTGTTCGCCTGTTCTAAAAAACTTATTGTTCAGAATTATAGTAAATTACTATGTCTTTAGGCTCCTTCTCCACTTCTTCCCTTGTCAAAGTAAAAATTAAGGTATGTAGAAAAAGAACCTTAATTATCAACTCCTGAAATTACAAGAAAGAAAATTTAGGAGCAATTGTGCTTTTCTTTCAGAACAGTTTCATGCAACCTTATTTATTCAGGAAAAATTCTACGGACCTTCACCATGCAACCAATCCCTTACGATGATGCAAGCAGTAATATAATTAAACATGCTGTTTCTGCTTGTCTGATACAGAGCAGTGAGAGCAATTGGCTCTGATTTCTTGTGGGACTGGTAAGAATTACAGTAAGAAATTCAATGACATGAAGCAATTATGTTAAATAATCATTTAACTTCATAATTAAAATTACCATTATTGTATTATTAATATGTAATTAATATTACAAGTATCAAACAAGCATTCATAGCAAATCGTGAATCTAAATTCACAAGATTCTATTCCAAAATACAGTAGCTAGCTACTCTGGGATCAGAAAGGAGAGGATTGAAGGGAGGCAATATTGAACAGGGTCTTGCAGTTTACTGAAGGAATATGGAGTGTTGGGGAGAATTTTCCTGTGTGCTGGTAGAAATAAACATCTTGATTTCTTTAATACCTTTTTTAATTTGGTGTTAGGCTGGAAAGCACTTAAGTTTTTCTTTTGGTGCTGTTCTGTATGTACTCTGTCAAGTCTTGGCACTGGGTTAGAGCCTGAGGAGATTCTATTACCTGTGTGGTATAGTTTGTCAAGTTGGGAAAGTGCTAAATGCACTACATGATGTTATGATGTGGAATACCAGTACCAAAAATCATAAAACCATGACACTTATCTAACTGTACAGGAGGTGAGAAAAAGAGGAGTGAGGAGGTAGATTCCTTCAGTTTAACAAGATAGGAGGCTAGGTAGGAAATAGGGAGTCTGAAAGTTATGGAGAGGTTGTTTGAGAATTAAATTTGTAGGAAGAGGCTGGAGTAGATGCATAAGGAGCTTAAGAATTACTAAGTTTGAGAGAAGGACGAGTAGATCTTGTAAGGACTGCAATGGGACAATCAATATTAGCTGGGAGAAGGGAATAAATAATGTTTCTTCCCTGTTCTTCCAAGACTTTTCAGATGATTTTCACCTTTCTGTGCTCTAAGATACTTGAGGCATCTCTAATGAAAAACACAGCATGATACAGAGACTGAAGCATTTGATCCTGTGCTACCACATTAGGTACTATATCTGCCTTGCTTCAGAATATGCAGTGCAAAAAATAAGCTGGTACTGTGAGGAAGTTTGCACTCCTATATAGGTAGCATCTTGAAAAAGGCTAAAATTACTTTTACATAAAATGAAAATCAATACCTGAGTGTCCTACGTCTTCCCTCTTATTCTAAGATGTGGGAAGGAAATAACTTGGTATATTAATCAGTGGAATTCAGTTCTTACTGACTTGAGTTTACACTTTGCAGCCTGACACTTCGAAGTTACATAACTTCTGTAGTACAGCTTATCTCTGTTGAAACAGCCTCAAGTGTAAGTGTTTTATCAGTGTGCAGTGATCAAAGGTTCAGTGTTACAGCTAGATTATTTAACAGGGTTGTTAATTTGATATGTCAAGTGTCTCCTATTTGGAAAAAAAACAGACAACTTTCAATAGATAGAAGCTCTGCGGGACTGTCAGGTTCTTCTGAGGCATGTTTACATGAAAATATCACTGGGAAACTGATCTACTTTCGTTGAGCTCAGTGACCTCAAAAGGCCTTAATCGGCTTAGATCTTCAGCCGGGTATTTCATCTGAAGACAGCTTCAGTGAAAATCATTCAGGGCTGGAAAGAAGTCAGCATACCTCTGTTACAAGCTGGATGGAAACTCTTTTATTTTTATAATGGAAAACCCGAAGACAATGCGGAAGTGTTGCACTGCTGTGTTTGAGAAACTTTCATCTTATGTTTGGCGATTCACTGATACTTGAGGACACTCTAGTCTGTTGAAAACCTTGTACTCTTTTTGCTTCCACTTCAGAAAATGCCACTAACATCATTTTAAACAATGATAAATATTGGTTTCTTACCATAAAGCTGTTTTAGGTTTTCGCTTTAAGATACTCTGTTTTCACGTCCAGTACAAAAAGGAAAAAATATATATTTTAGCTTAGTTGTGTTATGTTTCTAGATATGACATAAATTTCAGTTCAGTTTTTGTATTTTGAGATTTGTTTCTTTATTTGCAAGTTCTGGGAAAACAATTTATTCTCTTATTGATGGCATTTGTAGATTTGTTGAAAGACAAAGCATTATGGGGTATTGAGGTCAGCTCTGGTAACTGCAAAGTCGGATGTGGGATTTGTAGCTCTGTAATACCAGCTCAGATTCATGCTACATCTATATGTCAGAAATATTCATATATTTCTAATTTTGAAACCAAATAGAGTCGTCAGGTAATTGTTGGTAAAACATGGTTTGAAAATCAAGATGTTTAAGCAATTGGCCGTAAAAGAGTACTGTAACAAAACAGTCAGCAACAGAAATTGGTGTACCCACACTGAAATACTGTGCAGGAGAAGTCTGTGTGCTCTTCTCTGTTGTTTGATCTGAAATTGGATTTATTTTTTTTTTCTTTAACACACACTTCAGAATTAAACAAGAAGGTATAGCACTGTAAGTCCAAATACCACTGTTTCCATCAATAACTCTCAAAATGTCTTTGTATATGCATAAGTAGTTCCAGCAACTTTCAGATGACTCTTATCTTTAAACATAATCATGCACATTAGTTTCTTATAGAGTGGTAAGAAGAGGAGAACAAGGGACTTTTCTTATTTGCTTATAAAGTGTGATAGTGTTCTACTTTAAAGGCTCTTGAGATTGAAGGATCATATCAATACTATTAATTTCACATTACTTGTAGCAAGTAGAGTTTCAAAAGTGAAAGTATCTAATGAAAGAATTAAATTTTGAATAAATTATGGTTTAAAGGTGTATCTATCTGAAACCCAGAACTTTTATAGTTCTAATAAATGGCTTTTCTTAACATTCTCGATAAAATAGCTCAGAGCAAAACTGTATTTATTTAGTATCTGATTAGGATGTCAGCCCAGGCAGAATGTATTAAAATGCAAACTGATCAGAAGAAAAGTTTGAGAAGTGCTTTCTTCTTTCCCCAATTCATGTGTTGTTGTTATTTTCAGTGGTAGAGTTTGTTTTTATGTTGGCGTCTCCTCCTCCTTGAGTATATTTTGCTTTTTGATATTCTGTCATCTTTTAAAGAGAATTGTTGTTTTTGTAATGGCAGAACCAAGATCAAGTAACTTCCAATTTCCTATCTGGTTAATATATAATGTTTGGAACTGAGCATCAAAGTAAGAGCTCTGAAGTGAAATCCAAGCTAGTAGTTGGCCTCCCTTTTCTTGCTACAGAGGAAGACTTGAATAACATTTAAAGCAAGTTTTGCGTTGTATGCTACTGACCTTGTGCAACTGAAAGAGAATGCAAAGCTTCCTGTTCTAGGAGAGCATAAATAATTTGGTCTAAGGCCATGTGGGTAGCTGACATGTAAACATACACTGAAAAAAATTTGCATTATTGTAACTGTATTCACACTAAGCTATATTCTTAATAGAGGAGTGCTTTGGCATGTATTCTAGGAACATCAATGCAGAGTTCTCCAAGAGGACTGAGTAACTTGAGTATATTCTGTTGTGTGCTACCTTTCCCCAACTTGTTGAAACTATACTTATTTTAATTTGTTACATTTTGATAATGTATTAATTTGTTATACATTTGTTACATTTATAGGGATGCTTCATTTGGAAACTGCACCTACGATCTCACCATCTTGGACTGTTTACAGGGAATAAATAAGGTAATCACTCTTCTTCCTTAGAAAAACAGGTTTAAATAGACTTTTAAAAAAAAAAAAAGCAAACAGCAAAGTACTCTTAAAATACAATAGACTTTATTCATGAAGCCTTCCTAAGTTGCTCTTAGTGGCAACTGAAGAAGGTTATGTTTTGCTTGGTTAGCATGGCTTTTCATAGTTTCTGTAATTCCAAACATTCTGAGTCCAGCTGGGTGGAGTCTACAGATAATAGCAGATCTAATGCACTAAGTTATTTATGAATGTTGGTAAAAGAGAATAACATAAGTTGATAAACTAAAGTGATATGGATGCCTCGATATTCTAAGCACTTTTTAATACGTTTTTTGCAGATACTTAGCTTCATTTGGTTGGGGTTTTTTTTGTTTGTTTTTTTTTACACCAATATTTTGAAAAATGTTTAAAGTGAATGGGAACTAGCGCACCTTACTGGTGTTCTAGCATGCAGCTTTCAAAATCTTGTCAACTTGCTTGTTAAACCTCTGCTGTGGTTTCAGAGTACATATGCTATTCAATGTAAAGATTATAAACCTACCGACAGTGCTGGAGAATGATCATTTAAATTGCTACATTTGTGGTGGTGATCCTGAGAAAAATTAATCTCTAGTGCTGCTTTTTTTTTTAATTGGCAACCTTATGCTACATTATATACTTCATACTGTAAGCAAAGATCCCTTCATGTTCATCTGAGTTCCTAGTGATCTCAATGAGAAGAACAGGTTATATAAATGGTTCTGTACCAATACTTTATAGACTATTTGTAATTCTTAAAGGAATGGCAAAATAAGTGTCTCTTAAAAATTGAAAGAAGGACAGAGAAAGCTTAATATTTTTAGTTCTCTGGGGGTGGGAAAGTAGCTGTCAGTTAGCAGTAAGACTCTAATTTGAGAGGCATTCTACAGATCCTGAAGCTCCATGAGGCAGTCAGTATAATATACCTGCAATAAACAACAAGAGGACTTTGCGAATCAATTTTTCCTCTTTTGTTTCCGTGAAATTTATTATTTAATCTTTTTCCAGTTCACCTACAGAAGTAAAAGCATTTGGAGCAGAAACTCTATGGTTTTAATTAAAGTAAATTTTACTCTGAGAAAATTTCATTATTCAGATATAATGTGCACACACACACAAATATATATGTAATTCATGGAGTTTACTTATTCTTGAGTGCAGCTGTCCAACTATGCTTGAATGAGAACACTTTTCTAGATATGCTGTTTGAAGAAACCTCTCAGTATCTTAGGTTTCATGAGAGATTCAATTGTGAGACTGAATTGTCTGTTAGAGAAACTATTTTGGTTTTGCCTTAAAAAAAAGAGTTCCTTACATGTAGCAGGAAGTGGAAAATATGCTAAACAATAATGTGGTATGTTTTTAAAGCACCTTAATCCTAGAATGTTGTGCAACATCTTTTCTTGTCTGAATGTGTTTTATTCTGTATACATACAAGCCACTGAGATGTATTCCAACTATTCTTTGAAAGAAACGTGCTGTGGATTCTTAATTCCTAAAATTGTTTTAATATAGTATTATACACAAGTTGTTAGTATAAAATTGACATATTAATGGTAAAGTAAATAATAGTAAATAAAATAAATTAATAAAAAAGCAATCAAATACTTAAACATATTTCAACCATATTAATAGATCTTGTCTAATACAATCTAGTTAACTTAATTCTATCAATGGAATGTGTTGGGATAATAACTTCAACAAATCACTAAGTTCAGATTATACTTAGTACTGCTATCTGTAAAGCTTTATGCCTGGGTATTATGGTGATATAATCAGAGTATCAAATTAAATTAATAAAAAGAAAAAAAAGAAAACTGTTTTATGTTGTGATATGTCCAAAATGCCCAAATACATATTCAGTATAGAAATTATTGAATGAGAATATGACAAAAAGGGAATTACTTTTTAATTTGTCATCTGTCTTACAGGAAAAAAACTTAATCAGATGGAAAGACTTAAATCTTTAAGTAATATGCAATAAATGTATGTTCCATCATAATGTCTTTCAAAGAAAAGTAATGAATCTGATGTTTTTGGATGTTGTTAGTCTTTTATTGTCTGTGTTGTTAACATGAGCAAGATTTAAATGCTTCTAAATGTAGAGACTTCAGCAAGCCAAAAGCACAAATGTTTAGTCGTTCAATTTTGATTCTCAAGAACAGAATTATAAAATGAGATTATAAACCATATTTAAGATTGAACTGACACCTTGTTGCCTTTTAGGCCTTACAGCACGGATTTTTTGACTTTAAGACTTTTAATGTGGATGAATACGAACACTATGAGGTTTGTACATTTAATGTGTCTGGTTTGCCTAAAATAAGTTATAATACATAGTATCTCACAACTTTAAAATGTATTGGAGACAAAGTTCCGTGTAAGGCAAAGCTTTGAATGTTTGATAAGTATGTGAAATCTCCTGCTCAGATGTCCAATGGAAGCGTTAATATTGGCAGATACTAAAACTATGTTCTGTCTGTGAACAATATGGAAAATGGGTATAAAATTGTATGCAGTGAAATTTCGCTATCTATTTTCTAATTTATTTAATTTTCTAATTTTATCTAATTTTCTAATCTATTCTCTCAGCCTTTGTGGATTCTGAGGCTGCTTTCATGCTTTCCCACCCTTCCTCCAGGATACACCTCAAAGCCTGTTAGCTGGTCCACAGAAGAAGCAGAGCAGCTTCTTGAGACGCTGCTAGTTCCACATATCTACTTTTTTTAAAAAGTAGATTATAGATTAACCACATCCTGAGCTTTTATTCATTTTATAGCAGTACATTTGATTAATGAAAATACATCCAAAATATTTACCTAGTGAAGTTGCAGAATGTGAATATGGTGTTGATGATTCTGCCACTTTTATTGCAAATTGAGAATAGATAATTTGTGTGCATCTAGGACTTTGTTCCTTAACTTATGAAAACATCAACAGTTTGAGCTCTTCTTACCTCTGTCTTCAAGTAGTAGTGCTTTTCAAGCAATATTGCTGCAGAGAATATTTGAAATATACCCTTGTTGCACCTGTGAGCTGGAAATCTGAGGCTCAAATTGTGTATTCATTTGGTCCAGAATAACTGGATGATCTTTCTCTTATTACCTGCACTTCAAAAGAAGAAAGATTGTTTTTAAGGAAGTCAGTGACAGCATTGTGGTTGTACCAGAGCTTGTTTTTAGAGTTGCCTGAAGTTCTAACGATTGCACTGGTTAGTGAAAAGGTGTGTAAGCTAGAGATTTGAGTACATATTTTCTTTTTAGAATTCATTGTTAATTTATTGTACATGTATGTTAAGTACATATAGGTATGACCTATAGAAAATATTTCATAAATGCTTAGGAAAGGACTAAATAGTGGGAAAACTCAGATTGCAATGTGCATATATACTGTAGTTGGCAAATGCAATAAGTATCTTTAATAAAAAGATATTCACAAAGCTTAAGGTATTTGTAGGTGGTTTTCTATATACTGCAATTTTCCATCTTGATTGGATTGTGAAATTGGCCTTTGCTGAACTACTTAAATTGAATGAAGCAGTAGTTAAAACTAAGTATGAAATTGCTGCTTCTTGCTTGGTATGCTTGTGTAAAAAAAAAATCAAATGTCTGTTATAAAAAGTAAAAACATGTGGAAACTCTTAGGGTTGTATATGTTTATACACATGTACTTGTGTGTGTATATGTATGGCATATGTTGAACTGCCCAAAAAACAAACTAAACAATTGTCTAAAGCTGTATACAAAGGTGTCCCATTATATTGTTCAATGCTTAATATCATTTTATATTACTCTGAACTGTGTGCATGTGTGAATGAATCCTGCTCATTTTTTGAGTTCCAAGTGAGAAGTTGGAATCCTCTTTTATTTTGCACATTCTTTGTATGCCCTGTCCTGTTTTACATATGGTAGTCCTATGGTCAGCTTTGTATGTTTAGATGTACACTGTGCTGAATTTATAAAAATCTAAATACTCCATTTTTTTTGCTGTTAGCTCTTCAAACATAGTTGTTTGGAGAACAGTTGCATAAGACTTAAAGGGAACAGGGTAAAGGAAATTTCATTTCTTTATAAAGATGAATTTCTTCATAACGTTCTTCCATTTTACTACACTATCAAGACAGCTAATTTCCCTTTTATTGGCCTTGATGACAAAAAAAAAGTTTGTAATTTTCTGTAGTAATATTTGCATGTAATGCTGAATACTTATGTACTTCAGAGTGGTTAAGATTTAAATTCTTCATGAAAGCCTGTGTAACTATAAAGAATTATGTAAGTCATGAATGCAACTATGAAAATAATTCAGACTTATTTTCAGAACTTATTTATCGAAGAAAGTATAGGTGCAACAATATTGAGATTGCAGTCTGGAATACAAATTCACTTCATGCAGGGAGCGGTCCTGACTTGGCGCTAAGTTCTCTAGTCCTTATGCAAGCTTGTTGTCTTACAGGAGTTTTCACAATGTGAGGACATTTGAAGCAAGCCTAATGAGGTTAGCTAAACATACAGTTGGTGAATTGGTTACAGAAAAGTCCATTATCAGAATCTTTCACTCATTAAGATGTTTTGATGAACTGTAAGCTGAAAACATGAGCTACACGGTGCAGTTGAACTGATTGCTGTGCCCTTAAAAGTCATGCTGAGAATAATTGCATGGCCAAATGAGGAATGAACAATGTTCTCTTAACAGAGAAGAGGAAAACAAAAGAGGAATTTTCCAGTTTGGGCAGTAAAAGAGTTCTCAGAACTTTTCTGAACTTGTCATTTAAAAGTGAGCGCTGCTTTTACAAAGAGATGTGAAGTTTGATTCTTTGTCTTATGATTTATCCTTTGCTTCTATGATTAGTAGCTCATCAGAGTTATGCCGATATGTCAACATCAGTATCTACAGAGAAAAGATAATTGTTTTTGCAGGCTAATTATTATTATAGTTAATAATTATCAAACACTAACAGTATTTATAATCATTCATAATAATTATTATAATTATTAA
>VXAB01010413.1:0-85170 GCA_013399175.1 Odontophorus gujanensis | reverse complement strand
GTGACCAAAATGCGGGACCCGACTCTTAGCCCTGTTGAAACTCGTACAGTTAACCTTGGCTCATCAATCCAGTCTATTCAGGTCCCTCTGTAGTGCCCTTCTCCTCTCAGTCAGATCAATACTCCCTCCCAACTTGGTGTCATCTGCAAACTTACTGAGGTTGCACTCAATTCCCTCATCAAGATCGTTAATAAAGACATTAAATAGAAGTGGCCCCAGTTCAGAGCCCTTGGGGACACTGCTCGTGACCAGCCACCAACTGGATTTAACNGTGCCCAGCCACCAACCGGATTTAACACCATTCACCACAGCTCTTTGGGCCCTGCCATTCAGCCAGTGTTTCACCCAGAGGAGCGTACACCCATCCAAGCCATGGGCAGCCAGTTTCTCCACAAAGAACGTGGAGAATTGGGCACACTAACCATGTAGATGCCATATTGTTGGTTTTTCCAAGCATAAAGTAGCGAATTTATTTCTAGTCAGAATTTGTGAATAAATAGCTTAAACAAAGCAGACACCATGCTACTCAGCTATTGACAAGACAAAAGAACACAAGAGAAAAGGAAAGATCAGAGAAAAATATTGCCTTGCCAGTTTTTCTGCTAAAAGCTATGTTCAGATTTTAGAAGATGCATGCTTATAGAACAAGGCACTCCTTTACACGCAGCAGCAACTTGCCCCAGGTCATACCACCTACTCAAAGCTTACCAACTTCAAGATCAGTTTTTCCAAGGTAGCTGAATGTTCTTTGCTTTACCAGAGTAAGGTTTAATAGCAGCTATAATACAGAACTTAATTGCTTCCTATTTAATTAAAACCAGCAGTATGCTGGTATATATATATGCTGGATAATAGCATTCCCTTTACAGTATCAAGAAATCACATATATCACACAATCTCACCTTTTTCCTCCACTCACAACATTTGAATTATTTATGTAAACAGCAATTGGAAGGATGATTAAATAAAACCATCTGGAAGAAATTGAACATAAATCTTACTGGTTTTGTAGTCACAGTTGTGTCACAGTGAAACGTATAAATGATGAAGTTTGTCTTTGTAAGAAGACACAGAAAGAATTTTATTTCTTAATAGGTCTAAGTTTGATAAAAGCACCTTTATGCTGCTCCATCTTTTAGAACGGTGTATGAATTTGCTTCCACATGGGCCAAGTGTAATCAGCATTAATAGCATCTTCTTACTTCCAGTCATAGCATGGTAGCAACAGCAGTGCTGTTCTGGCAGGAAAGGGAAATCAGTGAAATTGCTGCATCTGTGATAAAAACTGTTGAGTTGGTGATTTGGTAATTTGTCAGGCACAAGTGCTTATCTGGCTTATCTAGTTCCTGGAAATGAGTGCTGCATTACGTGTTTGGAGGAAAGGAAAGGAAATCAAAGCAAAAACCAAAATGGGATCCATCTGTAGAGCTTTATATTTGTATTCAAGAAAGACAGTGATGTCTGGTTTTAAAAACATCACAAGGGAAGTGGCTAGAAGCAAGAAAGCAATATCTAATATTCTTTAGAAAAAAAATAAATAAATTCAATCTAATTCCTACTAGTGTTTTTTTTGTTTGTTTGTTTGGTTGGTTGGTTTTTTTTTTACCCTATTACAAATCTCTATTCACTGGCAGAGCTAGTAAAAAAAAAAAAAAAGTGAGAAAAATGAAAACTGACCTGTGTGTAAAAATCTCTCTATTCTAGATTAACACTATGTTTACAGATGTGCTTTTATCATTTTTTTAAGGAAATGTTAATATCCTAAAAAAATATCCTTTGAGACATTAGTGAAGAATTTTTGTTCAATCTCAATAGCTTGTTTTGTGTTTAAAATGCTAAAGCTTGAGATTGACTGAGACAGAAAAATTAAAATCTTTTAGCACAAAATTTAATTTCACGCATTATGCAATAAATATATACACAATAAACAAAAAACAATACATTATACCTTCTTTATTCGAAAGAAACCACAGAGGTTAGATTACATTAACAGGACTTGAAAAGTTGAGATACTCATATCATATTTGTCACATATTATTTAGGTTCCTGACTTTTGCAATGCTTGGTATGAGTCCTGATAATAGAAGTAAAAACAATAAAACAGAGGATGTAAGATCTCTTATGCCCTATGTATCACAGCCTCTTGGTAAGGAGATTTAATTCTTGTATTTCCCCCAGTATAAGAGAAGCACCTGCTTTGTTAGTTATCAATTATTGATAATAAAATAAAAAGGTTTTAATTTATTTAATTCTTAACTTACAAGACCTGTTGTAGTTACATTAGGTCCATGCTACAAACAGATCACCTCAGCAATCCTGAGATATTCCTAATCCCAAACCTGCAATTACTTCTGAGAAACTGTAGCTCCAAAAGTATTGCATGTAAGACTTCTGTTGATTTCAGTGGGGCCACAACTCCATGAACTGGGCCTCTCCCTAGCACATAGTCAGAGACCTGGGCCTAAGACTATACAAATTTAGAAGACATGAAACCCACTGCCTGCCCCAATGCAGAAAATTAACAGTATCAAATTCCATCAGAGATGAAACTGAAGTGCAGTCAGAAACAACTGCAAAACTAAGAACAGTGAACAGATTGTGATTCACAGAAGATTTCTCATGCATTTCAGAAACAAAAAAAAAAACACAAAACAAAACCCTTCAAGTAATACACACCACAGGTAACACCAAGAAACGGCAGAGTAATAACAAAAAGAATCAAAAGAAAATTCATTGCTCAGTAAAGTCAACTTAATTTGATTAAATTCATAAAATTGAGATTGAAATTAGTGCTCCATATAGCTAAAGTAGTTGACATTCTGTGTTTGTGGCAGCTGATCTTTTTCATTTTCTTTTGTTTTTGCACTGTTTTATTTTGAAAATGAAGTATGGATTTAGTCAGCAACATTTAGATAGGATAAAATGCATTTCTGGAAATACCTGAAAAACTTGCATCTATTTTTCCAAGACTGCTGTACTCCTTGATCTCCCTGTTACTCCATATACTGTCTTATTCCATATACAGCCTTACTCCATATACACCATTACAAACCTTTCCATCCATCTGTAGGCTAATTAAGCAGCACCTATTTTTCTCTCCCAGGCAATTACTAATTCTATTGCAAGATCTCCTGGAGAACTAAAATGTTTTAGAATTGGATGTTCTGTAGTCTAGATATGGAGACTGATTCGTACACATCAAGATAAAAGCTTCAGACATGCTTGCAACAGGCAATTTTTGGGTACACAAAAAAAGGTGATTGTGTTTCCAACAGCCCCCTACTTTCCTTCTCTGGTTCCATGATTCATCTCCCTCCGCCTCTTCAACATATGTTGATGTCTCATGGTGCTACATGAAGGATATGTTCCACTTGTCATTAGTACGGAAAAGGAATTTAACAGTTATTTGAGCTGACCCGAGAAGCCAAGTAGTGCCTGTTTAAAGTCAAACAGTACCTGGTGTTAGCATACAACCCCCCCGATGAATCTATACACGTACACGTACAAATATTTTCTCACTGATGTACTGAAGTCCCCTGGAGGCAACAGACGTGTCCTCTTAGCATTCATTTGCAAGATGGTCTTTTCAAACCTGCCCTCTGCAGCACTGTGTTACAATCATTACAGCAACAATGGTCTAACAACCTGTCTTTTCCAATGCCACAAAGTCAATATGGAAAATAAAATCACTGTGCAACTTCAGCACAAGGCTATAAATGAAGTGAGAAATGTGGACAGGGTTGCCACTGTTCAGTTTTAACTACATATAGACCTATTTTTTCCTACAAGTGTATTCAGTTTAGAAAAATGGAGGAAGACAGACTTGCAGCAGGTATTTACCATCTCTTCCAGATAAGTCGAATGGTAACAGCAGTGAGACATGCGGAAGGATGAGCAAAGATGCCAGAACCTGTCCTGATACACATTTTCTATAAAGCGAGGTGCTATCATGGACATGAAACCCATTTCTCTAAAACAGCATCTGACCAAACTACAGTGCTTCCCATATCCACTGCACAGTTCTTGTGAAGTCTTTTTGGCTGCTACTTTGTTTATACATCTGTCTTTCAGACTTCCACACAGTCTAAGACACATAAGCTGTTCAGTATAATAAGTCAGTAACTACTAATGGCTTCTTGAGAAGGTTTTGGCATAAGTTCAGTGAAAGGCGTAATTTAGCAAGCAGATTCAGCAAGCAGCAGATAAAACAATTAGAATAAAGATCTTTTGGGAAAGAAGTGGCTGAGAGCACACCCGCCGTGAAGGATGACTTTGTAATTTAGAAAACAGACTTTATAAGTGGCAGATACAACAATTAACAGAAAAATCTTTTGTGAGTGAAATAACTCATCAAATATACACAGAGAAGGTGCATTTGCATGAAAATGATGTGTGGATTTCCACTGAAAAGCAATTTACTTTCTCTACCTTTCTTCCCCTTCTCTATATTACCAGGGTTTGTGCTAGTAGAGTGATGGAAAACAGAGAACTTTATAAAGGCATGAATTCCAGACAGGGACTGCGGATCTATTTGAAGTATCAACCTATGAAATTCTTGCATTGAAACTCAAATAATAATGTGTATCAGCTATTTTTTTGTTTTGTTTTAATCAAGCTTTCTTGTTTTATGATTGCCGTGCTTTATTGCTTTGCTTGAACAACATGCATGCAGCAAAATGTTGACTGAAACATTTCACTGTAAAATTATTTGAAAGAATGTAACATGGTGCAGTTTTTATTTCTCTGTGTGGAGGAAGGGGAAGTCACCAGATCTACTACACAGACCTCGATCTCAGGTAACTATTTATTTGCCTGGTGGCAGAAGTATTTATAGAGCCATGAAATGTTGACCAAAAAACCCCAAAACTTTTACCCCCTGAAATATAATCTTGGTTAACCATTTGCAAATGTATTTGGCCCTTCAACAAAATTTGTGAGAGATGGCTAACAGTTCCTGTGACAACTCACTAAACTGTGAGTGTCTCTTTCCAGTCATTCCCTGCAATCACTGCAAAGCCTCTAGGGAAGAAGAATAAATTTGGTTTCCTGAAGAAGATAGCAATGTCTGTATTTATCCTGTCTTTGTAATAGTGAGGCTGCTGGAAACTCACTGCTCAGCTGTGCCCTAATTTACCACAGTGCATCGAGGATTTTCAGATGGTCTCAGCTATTTAGATAACTGTATCATTCTTGTTTTACCTCTGGTTTGAGAAAAAGGGGGATCTGGACACAGATGTTGCAAATAGCCTCCTGTGTGTGCTGTTTCAAATAGAAAGGTAGTAACTGCTGCTACTATCACAAGAGTGTTATCTTTATGTGCAATTGCTTGATAGGTATCACTATAGCAGTGTTGTCTCTTACACTGCAGCAGGTAGCAAACAAGGAACTATAGTAAAATAGTAGACACTACATGGCTATCTCTCCTCCTACCTTTAGTGACTCACAGAGTTCTTTTTGTTTGTGCAACTGTCAGCTTGCAGTGAAGCATATATTGCTGAAGGCAGTTCATCCTGAATGGTAAGAAAGATATGTCCAACTTACCTGTCAAATATTTATATATAGTATGCACTTTTCCCCTAAAAACAATTCATCACTCTTTTTCATATCAATTTTTATCTCACTGATTGGTTAAACACAAGATCTTCTAATCAGTGATGTTTCAGAATGTTCCTCAGGCTTCTGTAAGGCAGTCCTTCTCACAGGAGTAGCAATACACCCTTTGTCTTCAGGGAACACATATTTATGACATTTTAAAAAAGCCTTGCAATTTTGGCTGGATCAGGCCTAACAGCTCAATCCTCACCAAAGCCAGTTCCTCATAGGACACATACCCAGGAGTCAACAACTTTGATTTGAGACAAATCTGCTGCAACTTTCATCCTGAACACAATATTAATTTCCATTTTATTTCCTTCCTCAGTGCATCGCTGTCTCAAGAGTATATGTATACCTAGCAGCACTACTTCCATCTTCCACAAAGATGTGTGACAACATGTCCATGTAAATTCAAAGTACAGTTTCTTCACAGTGCCATTAATTTTGACTAACAGAGGTGGTTAGCTACCTGGTGATGGACTGCTTTATTAATCATTTGTTTTATTGCAATGAGGAGCAACTGAGTCATCTTTTCCACAGCTGCTCTGGCAACAGAAATAAGAAATTTTGCCCAGGGATACAATTTAGGATGCTCTCAAAGGAGGCTGCTAATGCCTGAATTTTATCAAAATATAAAGCATGCATCAATTTGGCAGTTTAAATAGGATAGCTGGATTTTTTGAGTTCTCATGTACAAAGAGAAACTTTAACTAGTAGAGAAGAGGCAGCAGTTTTTGTTTAAAAGGAAGACTAATGCAACAGCTTTTTTAAATCAGTAAATAGGAAGTACAAATGTCTGTGCCATTTTAAGCTATGATTATTTTGATTGCAACTAAAATGAATAGTTGGAAGATGCCTCACTGAGCTTGAAGACTTGCAACATTCTTTTGGGGCTGCTTGCAGTTAATAAGGGATGCCACTGACATTGCAGGGATGATGGGATCACCTGAGTGGTGTACAGCCAGGAGACAGCTTCCAGAGAACTGGCTGGACAGGTGCTGAGCCAATGCTCACTGCAGTCACAAGC
Source organism: Odontophorus gujanensis (assembly GCA_013399175.1). Classification (NCBI taxonomy): domain Eukaryota; kingdom Metazoa; phylum Chordata; class Aves; order Galliformes; family Odontophoridae; genus Odontophorus; species Odontophorus gujanensis. The sequence continues at coordinate 78,548 of VXAB01010413.1, read as the reverse complement.
TGCATGCCATAAGACCAAGGTCAGCATTCTCTGTTGGGCACTTAGTACCACCTTATTCAAGCAAGTTCTTTTACCTCATTTACACAGGTTTGCAGCCTGTATATGTTTCTTCATAAAATCATGTGTGGAAATATAACAGTCTGGTCTGGTTCCTGCTTGTAGGACAACTCTCCTGTACAGCACCTCAAGCATCTATATCTCCATGACATTATTCGATTTCCCAGTTCAAATAAGCTTTTCTCCTATGTGAGAGACTGCTATCTTGTGGAAATATTCACAGAATCACAGAATGGTAGGGGCTGGAAGGGACTTCTAGAGATTGTCTAGTCCAACACCCCTGCCTGAGCAGGCTTCCTAGACCAGGTTGCACAGGTAAGGTATCCAGGTGGCTTTTGAACATCTCCAGAGAAGGAGACTCCACCACCTCTCAAATTCCCCATTATAATCTCTATTTGAATACCTAGGAATAATTGTGATGAGAAATGCTGTACTTTTCTAGTCATTAATTTTGTTTCCCAAAAATGAGACCTCTGTGACCAAGCTGTTCATTCAACCACCAGTGCTATTCTCTTCACTATACTCCTTGATTCCAGTTTCAAAGCAGATCCCCAAATTTAAAACATTGCAGGACAGAGCAAAACACACTCACAGAGAGTGCAAGAAAAGGTGAGTGGAACTCATTTGTTATCTGCTCAGTGTGGGCCCTTTCAGCAGCAAAGAAGCTCTGCTCCCCACCACCCCTCCAGACCTACACACCTGGCAAAGCACACCCCACTCACCTGGCCTGAAGCTGGGGGGAATGAAACAAGGCTGAGATCACAGCATAGGAAAGAAAGAGGAGAGGGAAAGAAGGGGGAATACTGGTGGCGTGCATCGAGATGCTTTCCATCATGTTTATTTATTTACAGTGATTGTAGATTTACTTGCAGGAATAAGATACGGGCAAAGAAGATATAAAAAGTGCATTTTGCTGTCATTGAGACCAACCAGACCGGCCACCTCCAACTTCTGTGAACCATAATGATCATGATGCCATACTCAGAAGAGGCACTGCAATTTAGATGTTTTAAGATCAGAACAAAGTGGGTTTCTCCTAAAATACTACTTCAGTTTAGCCTCCATGCTCTGGACATCATACATAACCACAAACACAGAGCAATAAAACATGAGCTGTGAATAAAACAACTGTTCAGGTTCCTTACAAAACTTCCATGAAGCAGATAGTCTCCATTACTTACTTGTGAAATCCTTCGATGATGACTAGATGAATACAGCTTCTCAGAAAACAGCAACGTAACTGTTGTGCTTCAGACCAGCTCAGGAAAAACAAATTCTGTCAGCAAAACAACAGCAGCTGTTTGACTAGCTGGGTTATGAGTTCAATGAATTTTCTTCCTATGCGCTTTACTCAAGCAAGGAAGTTATCCTTCAGACAGCTTCACATTTATTGTTTGTCAACTTATGCGGGAATAGAATGTTGTTTCTGCAGAAGAACAAGATAAAAATTTAGTTCATGGTCTCTGTGGCCATCTACCATCACAGAAATTAGAAATAAAGATTGTAAATTGATTAGCAATATACCGGTATAGCTAGTAATAATTTACGTTTAGCCAGTATTAACATATCTGTAATACTTTGTCACAGGGCAAGTTGGAACTTGCCTGTCTGAAGAGGCATCAGGAAGACCTGACACTCCCCAGTGCTATTTGTTTAACAAAAGAAATGTCCCTTGGACAGAAGGGAAGAGGCCTTGGAGAGAATCTCTATGTCAATATGATAAGAAGAGATCTGAGACATCTTGGAAACAACAGGACAGAGGAGTAGCAGGCAGCGAGATAGAATAAGTATCAGAATGTAATTTACAGATGTAAACCTTCACTGGCACAAGGTAGAATACGAATTAACAAGTGTCAGAACGTAATTAGCAAATGTAAATCTGGTGAGATTGTGAACATGGAGTACCCAGCCAATGGGAAAGCAGGGTAGGGGGTAAATTGCAGGGAGGCAAAGTGTAAAAGCTGTAATGGTGTTCCCATAGATGCACTCCCATTGGCGGGATGCCCACCACTGCAATCACCAATTAAAATTTTCTTCCTGTCTCCTAAAAATTATCTCAGACATTTCTGACACTTATTACAACAGAATGAAAGAACAGCTGTTAGCAGAAAAGGTTATCAGGCTTATTTCAACCTCAGTTGCAGATTGCCATACTTTAGTAACAGGCTAATATTATTTAAGTGGCTGCATTACAGTGTTCTCTGCACATAAAATTAGCTTATGAGGCATGAGTAGTTCTCATGGGCACTTTCTAAACCACTTCTTTCTATTTTTAAATTGAATCTTCAAGATAAATATTTGAAATGTCAATGACAGTTGTCCGAACTGCTTCAAGTTGTTTTCATTTCTGAAAACAGGCATGCAAATGAAAACCAAAGAACAGTTGAAGTCCCATTTTGCTCACAAATCAGTAAAAATCAAGCAGCTACTTATAGGCAGCAAGTCTATTTAAAAATAAGAACACACACTCAAATATTCTGAAAGAACACAGTTAACATGCTATTAAAAATCTAGGAAGGAATGAAGTGGAAAAATGACACTTTTTGAAGGCCATTAAGTGTTAACAGGGATGAACCAAGGGTCAATAGCTAAACTGTATCACTTTCTTACATATTTTAGCTGTTTGTATGCTATCACAATACAGACATAAAAGACCATGTACTAACTTTAAGTAAGTGTGACTTTAGAATGGAACTTACTCTAATGTTCCCCTCTTCTTTCTTTCATTTAAAAACGTGTCAGCTATTAACAACTAATATGCTCATTATGATTTTCATCATCTTGGACTCTCTCCCAGTTAAGTAGTAATACGTTCAGTGCTAATAATCCTTGACACGCTTGAATTGTGATAATGTACTTCAGTGAGAGCCTGGGCAATACCTTCTCTGAGGTGCCCAACTGAGAAAATGCACCAGTGATCACTTTGCATATTGCTTAATCACAGTCATGCAAGTTCCCAAGTTATTTTGGAAAGGGAAGGCCACATCCAATCAAGAATTTATAACTAAAATTTAGAAAAATTATCACATTTATAAAGAATAGTGTGAAAGTGAATCCTCACAAATCAAAAGAAAATGAAATTTGTCTTAGATTCAGCTGGGATGGAATTTTTTCTTCTGAGTGCCTGGTATGATGCTGTGTTTTGGTTCTAAGAGAAAAACAATGTTGATAACATACCAATGTTTATAGTTGCTGCTAAGCGGCGCTGTATAGAGCCGAGGCCATTCACAGAGAAGTGCCCAAGGAGATGAGAGGGGACAGAATCAGAACAGATGACTTAAACTGGCCAAGGGATATTCCATACCATATGACATCAAGTGGAAGGACTTCTGAAGGGGTGGGAGTTTGCCTCACTCTCCTCCACTGCTCATGGGTCATAGTTGGGCAATGGGCTGGGGGTGGAGAGAAACTGCCTGTGCATCACTCCTTATAAATATTTGTATATCTATATATGAGTATATCTGAATATGAGAATATATGAGTGTATACATATATACACATACACTCATTACTACTATCCTTTTCCTTTTCTGTATCATAGTAAATTTTTATATCTCAACCATTGAGCTCTACTTTCTCCTTGATTCTCTTCCCCATCCCACTGGGAATGGGGGGAGTGAGCAAACAATTGCATGGTGCTCAGCCACCTGCTGGGCTGAACCATAACAACACTTCTTGCAATCACCAGTTCACATATAATATGCATTGAAATTGAATCATAATATCACTCAAGACAGTGTAGAAGGTATTATAAAGTAGCAGCTGCGTCAGTAATTTTTTTGTTGTTTCTTTTTTTTTTTTCCTAAGGACTTTCTGAAGTAAACAGTAAAATTTTCTACCACAGTGTTTCAAATGAATGGTATCAGAAATGGGTAGGGGGAGGGGGGAGGTGCCTAAAAAGTTTTGCAAAGGCAAATAGTTTATCCACGTGGTTTCACTGAAATCCATAGGAGAGATGCATACTCCCTCCTCCTGCTCCTGACTCACAAAAACTTGCATGACTTTTGCTTTTCTGAATGTGCACATTTCCAGAATATGATTAAATAAATGAATTTGGAAAACTGAATAACTTCATTTTTATAAATTTGAAAATGCTGATGCAATCTCCTTACAAGGTATAATTCTATATATTTTAGAATTTGTCTTCACTGCAGTTTCAACTAAATGTAAGCTTTTATAAAGATAGATATTAAATGCTTAAAACTGCTGTGTATATCTCAGTGAGTTTACCTCTAGATGAAATTCATACATTCCCAAACACTTATCCAAAATTTAGACCATTACAATGAAACTCAAATTATATTTTCATTCCCACCTTTGTTAAAAACATGCATTAATAGAAAATAGCACCTTAATTTGTGCACTACATCACTCCTGATTTCCTCCCAATAAGTAGTAATATATTCAACTGCAACAATGCAACGAGATAAAAAAAAATTTGCAATTCAGCATTATGAGAAATTATATAAAATGCATCTTAATATCTATCTAAAAGCAGTCTGTTTTGTTTGGTTGTTTTTTGTTATTGTTGCTGTTTATTTACTAAGCTCAGTTATTATATGAGAGAGATCTTTTTCTTAGCCAGATAGCAGAGGAAAAAGATCTGTTCTTCCTCATTCCTTCTTGTACATTCTACAGAGTTTTACTACAAGTGCCAAGAGATCTGTAGGAGACTTATTCTCAAATAATGGTTCCTGATTAGGTTATCAAACAGAGAAAATAAAACAAGGAACAAAAGATTAAAATTGTACTTACTAGTTCTCGGACTTCGTCATATAAAGTAAACTGCTGGAAGTCTGAAATAACAGAAAAAACAATGGCTGAAATTACCTACAAATTCAACTAATAACAAAACAAAACAGTGCCGCTTCCTTTTTTCATTACCCCAAAAAGCCATGTTTAATTTCCGTATGCTACAAAGGCCTGTGAAATGGTGACTCAAAAACATTTTGAGAGTTCAATTCATAGTAATAGAGAGGTTTTAGTGCAGAACAGATGAAAAATATTTAAGAAAGCAATTTAAAACCTGGTGAGATGAATTTCTGAAGGCCAATATACAATGGAACAAGCCATTTCAGGAACACTATAAAGAAGCCAAAGTAAAAATCACTAGAAAAATAGAGGGCAAAAATATTACACAGAGTAGCAGTGAAATCATTGAACAGCAAAACTGGACACAAAAGTTTTGGAAGAAGCAATCTCCAGCAGTTACAAGACACAAAATGAAAATATGATTGTGTGTGCTGAAGGTAGAATCTAGTATGCCCAACTTAAGTACATTTTTTGGAGTGAAGCCAATTTAAGTGAAGCAGAATTCTTTGAGCATTTCACGTTGTGTAATAGCCAGTGAGAAGCAGCTTTAGGAGAACATGGTCCACGTCTAGAAACTTGTAAAACATTTTCCTGCTAATTACAGAGGGAATTAAAGGTGTTTAATTTAGCACAGAATGTACGAACAAGCTGTATCCCAAAGATGATAAGAACTTATTTTGGGTTTAATCTTAACCACATCAGAGGCATAAATGTTAAAAATAGGCTGCTCAGAAACCTCTGAAAGTGCCAAACAGATACTAGAAGCATATCTTTAATGTATATGAACATACAGATCTTGACCAGGACAGATTCTAAGAAAAGCATGGATGTAGACTTGTAGAAGTGTTTGAAATGGAAGGCATCTTTACAGGTCAACTAGTCCAACTCCCCTGCAATGATCAGGGGGATCTACAGCTAGATCAAGTTGCACAGAACCCTGTCCAATCTGACCTTGAATGTCCCCAAGGATGGAGCTTCTACCACCTCTCTGGGCAACCTGTTCCACTGTACTCTTATCAAAAAAACTTCTTTATATCTAGTCTGTATCTCCTCTCTTAGTTTGAAACCATTTCCCCTTACCCTATCATAACAGATCCTGCTAAAGAGTCTGACCTCTTCTTTCTAATAGCCCCTTCTTAGATACTGAAAGGCTGCTACCAGGTCTCCCAGGAGCCTTCTCTTTTCCAGCCTGAACAGCCTCACCTCTCTCAGCCTGTCCTTGCTGGGGAGGTGTTCCATTCCATGGATCGTTTTTGTGTCCCTCTTCTGCATATGCTCCAAGAGGCAAACATCTCTCCTGTACAGAAGACTCTACATCTGGATACAGTACTCCAGGTGAGGTCTCACCAGCACAGAGCAGAGGGACAGGATCACCTCCCTCACCCTGCTGGCCATGCTTTTTATGATGCAGCCCTGGATACAGTTGGTCTTTTGGGTTGCAAGGGCACATTGCTGGCTCATGTCCAGCTTACCATTCACCAGTACCCCCAAGTCCCTCAGCAGGGCTGTGCTTTATCCTTTCATCCCCAAAGCATATACTGCAGTGACTCAGGTGCAAGACCTTGCACTTGGATTTGTTGAACCCCAAGGTTCACCTGGGCCCACTGCTCAAGCCTGTCTAGGTCTCTCTGGATGGCATCCCATCCCTTGGACTTGTCACCTGCACCAGTCAATTGTGTTATTCGCTCATCTAGAATAATAGAATAGCTTAGGTTGGAAGGGACTTAAAAGATCATCTAGTTCCACTGATCCTGCCATGGGCAGGGTTGCCAACCTCTACATCAGGCTACTCAGGGCCCCATCCAACCCAACTTTGAATGCCTCCAGTGATGTAACTCAAAGCTGTTCCGGAAAACCTGTTTCAATGCCTCATCACCATCTGAGTAAAAAATTTCTTCCTAGTAGTTAATCTAAATCTCCCCTTTTAGTTTAAAGACTTTCTCTCTTGTCCTGTCACTTTCGGAACATGTAAAGTCTCCCTCCTGCTTCTAAGTTCCCTTCAAGTACTGGAAGGCTACAGTGAAGTCTCCCTGGAGCACCCTCTTCTCCAAGCTAAACAATCCCAACTCCTTCAAACTTTCTTCAAAGGAGAGGTGCTCCAGCCTTCTGATCATCTTCATGGCCCTCCTATGGAACCACTCCCACAGCTCTGTATCTCTTCTTTATCAGGGGACTCTAATGGTTGCCATGCCCAAGGAGGCAGGAGTTGAACATCCAAACCAGCACCTCTGTTCTGCCACAAGGAAGGGGGCCAGTCAAAACCACTGCAGGCTTTTTCCATATACGTGAATCCCACCTTACTACATGGTCCTGGTCTCAAACCAAAATTACAGGTTGCACAGTGTGAAAGACTTTATTTTAATATAACTTCTATGTTACACCATTCACATAAATATCCAAAGTAGAGACATTAGACACAGGGTCTTGTCAATTGGGTACATACGGCCTCCTGCAAACCAGATGACACATAAAATTCTGCCAAAAACATGCTAGTGACACAGAACATTATTACAGTGACTTAGGATGAAAAACATTAGCACATTCTCCAGGGATGCTAAAACTAACTGACAAGCCTGTAGTTTAGTGTTTTTGAAAGCCACCTTTTACTCTGCAAGTTATTTATCCACGAATTCGGTGTTAAAAGAAATAAATCAAGATGCACAGGTGTCAATATGTTTCAATTAATTTCAGCATGAAAAATCGCCTGTTGGTGCCCAATGACGCAACTGACAAGTTTCAACTGTGTACACAGAGGAGGAGGTTAACTGAATAATTCACTACGCCCATAAACAGCGGAGTAATAGAAAGTGAAGTGTTTGCATTATCATAGTCATTGCATTTTTCCTTGCATGGTGAGCTGACAAGCCACTTTTCATTTTTAGTCTCTGATAACAGCCCATTAACAACAATGCAAGAAAGTATGTAGGTCACTCTGAAAGTAATGCCTCCTATTTATGCTTATGGAAACTACAGCACATACAAAGAGCACAGTAACACTATTTGATAGAGCAAAACTCTGTTTTTCAACATATTCACCACGATTAGCTATGCATTTCACCAGTGATGAACAACAGCCTGCATGCTGCACTATCCCTAAAGTTTTATTCTGTAGCCCACAACAAATAAACAAGGCTTAAGTCCTTCTATATCCCAGTTATAAAAAGACATTCATACATTTTAAATGACTAAATATCTCTGAATACCTCTCTATATAAAATCATGGACTGGCATGTAAACAGCATTTCAGGCATTGGTCACTTTTGAAATGGATAATTAGAATCCAGTTCTACTTGGACACATGGAAGTATCACCTCATTTATTTTTAATCTCCTCACACACAATATGAAACAAAAAATGACAACTACACAAAAAACAGGAGATTCTTTTAAATAGATTAATTTATATGCAATGTGTCAGTTTAATGGAATTCATGAACTTGGAAGTAGATATAGCCGGCAAATTTATTCCTTCTCTTTAAAAATTCTAAACTCTTTGCAACTATAAATAATGTATTTGAAACAAATGAATTGTTGTTTTCGAGATTAGTATTCACTGTGGTCTGCAGATGAACAAAAGATGTATGAACATTCAGAAACAACAGATATGATTCTTCTGTTTATACATGCATCCCCTAAATGTGAGCAAGTTTAGCACAGTAATTTTCTAGGTTTTATTTCAGACAGCAGAGCAGCTGTGACTTCACTGCTTCAGTTTAATTTTAATTGAATGTGCAGTTTGGAATATGTTAAAAATGATCCGCTTGACATTTTAAAACATCTTGTATATGAGACTGGTGAAAATCCATCAGACTTTAAAGTAAGAAGATAATATGCGCAACATAAACAGATGACACTACTGATCACAGTTGCTCTCTCTGGAACCCACTCCAGAACTTCAGGTATCAAAAAGCATAAAACTATGTTAAATGCAAGGAAAAAAAGTAACACTTTTACTATGAAAAATGAGACTTGGAAATATAGCTGTCCAGAACTTAGCAAATTCCATTCCTACAAGCTTTCCTTGGAGAGAAGAATATGAAGAACCAAACCAAAATCCCATGCATTTTTTTTTAAACTCACAATAAGCATTCTTTTAGGATATAATACATTTTCTAAACACAAAACAATAACTATCATTCCTAATTTCTGCAGGGCAAATTTTGATTGTTGTAGATGTAACCTGAAAGATAACATTTGACTTTGGTTTGAATTACTTGCTTACTTGGCTTACTGGGCTCTGGGAGAATCATCACCAATGGTTAATGTAGGTGGATGCAACAGCATAAAGTGAAGGTTCAGCTGAACAGATCCACCACCTCCAGTGTCATGTGGACTGCACCTTCCCAGCAGCCACAAGGCTGAACCACTACATCCTGAACATCTGGGTACTGTTCACTAGAGTTTTGCAAGGACAGGGGACACAGTCAAGCTCAAAAAACGCTTTGTGTAACCAAGAAACAAATTTTAACTGAACTTTAAAACATCTGACTGCTTTCCATCTTTAACATGTTAGCAGGTCAAGATCAGCACTTAGATAGTTTCGCCTGCCTCTTCCAGTTTCCACGTGGCCTAATGTTTTTCTCACCAAATAGCACATTTTAATGCCAAGTCTTTTTAATTAATTTATTTTAATTTAATTTACAAGTTAGAAGATCACAGACCTTTTCTATTGACTAGAACTATTTTCTATTGATCAGAATTTCCTTTTCAATAACATTCAACAGTATATTGCCTTATGTGTGTACATACCAGAAAGTAAATATGATGACTGAATTCCTTATGAAGTATTTCTATGTATAGATACTTTAATTCTGTTTCTTACATCCCAGTTTTCTGTTTTCTTGGCTGTATTTCCTTTGTGATGCTCACTCCAATTTTTGAAGAAAACTAAGTAATAACTTACTATTTACTAATTACTAAAAATGACACTAATTATGTTGTTCTGATGTTTTTTTTATGTGAGTTTATTAATTTTATTCATATTACATACCTTTTTTATTCCTGAAGCTACTATTTATGTTGCATTCCATCCAAAAGATCGTAACATTACAGTCCTCAAAACCAACAATCCTACGTTATTTGAAAACAATAATCAGAGCACCTTTAAAAATAGAAACTATCACTATTAATTTGAACACATTAAATCAAACAGAAGTTTACTGCACTGGAAAACAAAATCAAATTTATTTTCTAAATGCATCCCACTTCCCAAGCCCTATCTGGTAAGCTGCAACTCCAACACACTTGGATGGAAATCCCTTACATTCACTGTCAAGCTGTTTTTTAAACCGAAAGTCTGTGGATATAACAAGACTACAGTCTTAAGGTTCTATGGGCTGGATCAATGGGCTGACACCAGTTTTATGAGTTTCAACAAGACCAAGCGCTGAGTCCTACACTTCAGTCACAACATGCCCATGCAACAGTACAGGCTTGGGGCAGAGTGGCTAGAAGACTGTGCAGAGGAAAAGGATTTGGTGGCATTAGTCAACAGCCAGATGAATACAAACCAGTAGTGTGCCTAGGTGGCCAAGAAGACCAATCACACCTTGGCTTGTATCAGAAATAGTACTATTTCTTGCAGGAGCAGGGAGATGGTAATCTTCTTGTCACTGGAGAGGCTTCACCTCAAGTGCTGTATTCAGTTTTGGGCCCCTCATTACAAGAAAGACAGTCTCAGAAGGAGTTATGAGACAGTGGCACAGGCTGCCCAGGGAGGTGGTGGAGTCACCATCCTTGGAGGTGTTCAAGAGCCGTGTGGATGTGGCATTGAGGGAAATGGTCAGTGGGCACAGTGGGGGTGGGCTGATGGCTGGGCTGAGTGATCTCAGAGGTCCTCTATGAAAATATGTGAAAAACTATACTGGAATATATTGCATATATTGGAGAGGATATGCATTTTTGCAGTTCACACAAACATTTTGATATAGCATTCTTATTATTGCTGTTTCTTTTAAGAGAACCTGTTTAGATTTTAAGAGACAGACAGAAATCCATTATATGTTCAGCGCTAAACTGATGCAGCTTTAAATCATGTATGCTCTTCTTAAATCAGCCTACAAAAGTAGAGAGGGAAAAGAGAACTATATGTTCTTATTTGTTATATAAGGGAACCTCTTGCAGATACTCAGTTTTTTTTTTTCAGGAAACTGACAATTAGAACAGCTGCAGTTTTAATGTCCATTCACTCTGATAAAGAAAACTAAATATCAACAACAAAAAAGCAGCTTTCACTCCTACTATTTTTTAAATACTTATATGCACAGTTTGACTTCTCTATCTGTAAAACAAAGAAACAAACAAAACAACAAAAATAAACCACTACAATTTTACTTCAGACTCTTAAAAAATACATCACATCATTATTTCTCCAAAGAGACAATGTAAGATATCCAGCCTCTGTCATGTAATTGCAATATGTCATACAGCTGATTCTTGCACTAACCAGGAGCAGTGCAACTGCACCAGTAGCTGATGTGACTACAAAAGATTGTGCAAGTTTCAGAAATTACTTCCTATAGCATCTTACACTTGACGTACTCTTGCAAAATCATCAGAAAATTAAAACAAAACAAACAAACAATCAAAAAGGTGAAACCAGTTTCAGAAAACCTGTTATGCCCAAATCAGCCTAAGAAACTATCCAAGCACTTATACATTTTTCATCTTTTGCCATGCACAAATCTGTCTCCAGAATTCTATCAAGACTTCTCTCCCTTCTTCTCTTTAAAATAAAAATACAATTCTTGAAGAATTACTCAGGGAAAATGATGAAACCCATCACTGAATCCATACATCTTTGGCAGAGAGGCAACAGAAAACATAGTTATCAGAGCACAGCATTTGCCACATAACCTGTATCTGTGCATGCATGCCGAGTGAGATTACAGATATTTGCCTTTGCATTCCTTATTTCCACTGCCATGTTTCAAAAAGACAATCTGATTCTGAACATTTGCTGAACATTATTAAAGTAAAAATGAAAGACAATCAAGGCATAAACATAAAATAGAATCTCCTATGTAATCCCTCCAAAGTAGGGCTAATTCTTTATTTAGAGAGCTAAAGGTACAAATATTTTACAGATGGTGCAACATTCAGAAATGTTTCTCTCAACTGTGAAATGAGATGTTTCTGGAGGGAATGATTCTTCACTGCCTGAAAACTGTTCCTGCAAGGCCCTGAAAAAAATCTGCCTTTGGTTTGGTGAGAAACACATAGAGCCTTTAAATGCAAGGTAGGGAAAGCTTCAGTGCTTCTAAGAATGAGATTGAGCTGCTCTCACCCCACATACTAAGTGTTTAGCTCAGGGAAGTTACAGATGGAAACACTGAGTATATTCTGAAATGATTCCATGAAGATAATGCTTGTTATCAAACTTTGCTATGCTGAGTGCTGGTCCAGTTACTCAGGCCCAAGTGCAAGGGCTGTTCTGTGCATCTGCAGCTTCTTTTGGCATCAAGTTACAGAAACCACAGCTAACCACTCCCCACTATGGAAGCCACCAGCAAACATACACAGGTGATGATCCAGCCTCAGTCTTAGTGCTGGCAATATAGATTAGTTGACAAAACACTGCAGCCTCATCTACAGCGCAGTTTCCAACAGTATCAGTGGTAACAGAGGTAATTGCACAATTGGCCAAGGAGGATATTGTAAACCAGCATCAATCTTCAGCATAAGAAATAGATAATGCAGCAGAGAAAGTATTCATTCAATATACAAAAAGAAGAAATTTCAAAATCTTCAAACTCTAAGAAAGAAACATTATGCTACCATGAAGACACGTACATGTTCATGTTTAACACTGATTACAATGCATCAGCTCTTCTGTTCCAGATACAACACGAATGAACATGGGAGTCACAGCACAATACTGCAATAACTGAAATGTTACATAGCCCAAGATGGCAACCCCTAGTAGGTTCGCAAAGGAGAAGCAACAAAGACAGTTTTTCTCAGGTGTACGCACCCCCAGACACTTGCCCTAAATTAAGGCACCAGATGTAATACAGGTGTGGCAGCAGAGAGCCCCTCTAGGGTTAAGCTGTCACCAGGAGCTCCATGTTTCTGCCTCTACAAGGTTCTCATTTCCCTACTGTGCTGCCCTGTGAGCACTGCATGGACCTTGCCTCAGCAGCACACCAAATATAAAGCACTGTGCCCCTCTCACTGAATCTACTCCAAACAATAGTAAGAGCAAATGGCTGGTGCCTATACTGTGCAATGAACAAAAAACAAAAACAAACAAAAAAAAATCACGATTGACACTGTTCTTATACACATGGGATCTTTATTAGAAAAAAAAATGTAAATCAAACCATAAGAAGTAGTGTTTATACTTACCTTTGCAAGATTGTCCTTCAGCATGGCTTTAGTGTAGGAAAAGTTACAGCACAAGCATACATCTAAATAGATAAAGCATCACATATTTTCCTTCTGTTTACTTTGATTAATGCTAATTGAACATCTTCAAAAGGCTACAATACAATTTACGTTGCTCCAAGCGATATATATTGCTTTTCAGAAGCAGGGCAATAACAAAATGTGTCAATGCTTTCACCAAAACTTGTTATTAAAAATATGTCAAGAAATGTTTGCAAGAAAGAAAGAGTACCAGGAGACAGAAAAGGCACACACCAGAGGCACATCAATATTCAGTTGTTAATATGCAGTTCAGATACCTCTTTTCATTTTAAAGTGCCCTCACCCTTGAGTGATCACAAAGAATAGGAGTAACTTGGCAGATTTAACAGTATCAGTAACAAAAGTAATAACAGGCAGATCTTGCTGCCTCTGTTTGAATGGCATTTCACTTACCTGCCTTCTCCTTTTTCCTTTCTCCAGTAATCACACAATGTATTACATGTTTTGTGCTGCGTGTTTTGCTTGAGTGTATGTGCACACAGGCAAGAAACAATTTCTCTGATGATATTACATGGAGCAGGCTAAATGCTAGGGTTTTGTGAGTGGTCTGAAACTTAATTTGTGCAGCTTGTGAACCGTGCAGCAGTACATGGCACAGGCAGCACTGTGCAACTCCCGACTGCACTTCTATCTCAGTCCCCTGGCTGTGGTTATGTATTTGTGTGCGCTCTGTCACAGGGTTAGCAATTTTAGATGATTAATAAGACAGCAGCTGCTGATGATCTCAAGTCCTGTCTACCTCGATAACTTCAATTAAAAGAATGGGCAAGACTCCTGTTTCAGGTAATTTCATGTGCTTTTGCTCTGATTCTGAATTGACAAAGTACCAAAATGGAACAAAACTGGGAAAACAAGTGCAATGTCATATCCAATATTTTGTCCAGTCATTAACATTTTAACTTTAGGGAACATAGATTTTCTACCTCTGACAGAAGGAAATTCAAAACTTTTAGAATTTAACAGATGTGTGCAGATGTGTCTGTTTAAAGAGATCTGAATTCCTAAATTTTAAGTCTGAAATTTCAGTGAGAAGTTAATGTAATCATTTGCACAAAGAAAATTACCTCCTAACGCTTAATTTCTAAGCTTCTTGGACATGTTGTTTAGAACATAATAAGTAATAACTACGCAAAAATACTTGGAACAAATATACCTGATCCTTCCATATTACATCCATGTCCCTGCACTCATCTAGATGATATACTATATCAGATAAGTAACTTGTAACATACAACAAGATGATTTTCCTCTTGTTTAGGTGTGTATGTTAGAGTGTATCTAGAAATTCAACTTCCATGATGTCGAATAATGTCATAATGTCAGCAGATAGCACTGTCTTCTGCAATGGTATCTTGCTCAGCTTTCAGATGTGATTCTGAATATTGAGATTATCACAAACTAAAGAAAAAAAATATATACCTTTACTGGAAAATAAAATGGTTATTGGCAGTTTTCCTTGGGTTCTTCTGTTACCTTTTGTTCTCATATTTTTTACTGAACTGTCTTTCCTAAGGTGGGGAGCTGGTGTTGGTTGTTCCAGCCATTTGCTAAAATATTGTTTCCACTTGATCCAGCTCTCCTCCTCACTTTTCTTACACAACTCAGTTTTCAAAATACTTTACAATCACTTTGAACAAATTTACAATGACATTTCATTATCCACAAAATAGATTATATGACTGAAGAACCTACAGTTTGGACACAATAAATGTTTCTGAACATTATTAACAGTGGCTATAATCAGCAGCAAGTAAAAAGTTCACTGATATCATACAGCAGTCAGCAGTACCCACCCAGAGCCTGGAGTTGTAGCCAGTGAAGCAAACAAGAATTTTACTTGCCTGAATACAGCAAAAAAAAATGGTGAATTTTCACAAATGTTTACTTAGAGCCTTCAATTCAATTCAGACAAGTTATTTGTGTTTTAAAATAGGAAAGTAAATCACTTTTTGGACTCCATGGTGAGGAAGAGAAGTACAAAATGATGTGACAACAGAGAGAAAGGTCTTGTTCTATTCTTTTTGTTGTGTTTTTTTTTTCCTTTTGCTGAGTCAGTAGGGGTGGATCTTAAAAATGATGAAGGCATGAAGACAGAACATGTAATAGACACTGAATTTCCTAAGAACAATCAGAGCTATTTTGAGAAGGTTTTAACTACCAGTCCATGGTTCCAGCTTACAGTACAACATCCCCTGCTTAAGATAAAGAACAAAGAGCTCCCAGGGTGTATAAGAGATACTTCACTTCCAAATAAGAGGGATAAATAATACAGAATTATGGTATTTGCATACACAATTTACTTATGATAGAGACACATCAGAAAATTATGAATCTGTACCTCTGGAAAAGGTTAGAAAAGTCAGGGTCACTGTGGAGACCCATTAACAATTATCTACAATCAAAATTTGTTTATTTATTTAAAACAAAGGTTATACGTTGACAAAAGGCAGGTCAGCTGATAAAAACTTGTACATAAACATAAGGAATCTACTCATGATTTAACTGCATTACGTAGGTCTTGTTTTCTGCTCTGCTACTACATTTTAATTGAAAGATTCCTGGCCTCATGAAATAACTGAGAAAATCAAATGTAGTCTACATATACAAATGTCCATTAGTTACAGATGACAAAAAATGGAGGAAAATTTAAGCAGACATAAGTTCCTACTAAGTTCTCCTAAGAAACTCAGAAACTTGCAGATGATCAGCACTGTTGATAAGAAAACTCTACAGTCAATTAGAAGAAGTTGAAAGAACAACTTCTAGGTAATTTTGACACTCAAGTTTCATAAATACTGTGCAATTGTTATAGTCTAGAAAAAATTGGAAATTTCTGTTTCACAGGAGACATATTTCATATTGGTTTCCATCAGTTATTGGAATAACAAAACATACAAGGTAAAATATATATAATTATTTGTTATACACATTTTGAATATAACAATAAATTTCAAGATTATCTTGATTTAAAAATGGTGATATATTAATGTTGTCATTTTAGACAACAATTTTAAGTATTTTACTATTTAAATGTGTATTGATTCTAGAAGTTCTCAATCTATTTTAAATAAACGCCCTAGATAAACTACATTTGGTCATGTAGTTCCTTTGATAGCCAGCATCAAAATCTGCCTTACAGTACTCACCTTCTGTATTAGCAGTATTCCTCAAGAGATCTATTACAGATGCTCCAGGAGAGAGTTTTCAATTTAGACTTATCTAAAGCCAGTATTGTCCTTAGCTCATGTCATTTTCCTGTCCTCATTTAAAGAGAGAGAGAATATATCAATCTTGCTTTAGTTATGATCAATAAGGCATGCCAAGGCCTTGCCCTGGAAAACAGACTCTTTCTATTCTTTCTTTGCCTTTACTCCAGCTTAAACTTATCACTCATATGCATGCTTTCCTCAAGAACCTACACTCAGTATTTCCAACAAGCTCTCAAGATGGTTTCCCTCCAGCAGAACCCTAACACATCCCACTATCATATTTTGTATTTCCTTAAGGAGAATTTTACTTTTGCAGATACTGAAATTTCTAGCAAAAGATCACTACAGAAAACTCACGTTCAGCTCTAGTACCCTAATGGACATGTAACTCCTCTAAGGCATTGCCTAGGAAACAGAAAAGGTTCTGCTGTGTAGGTTTTTCTTAAAAGATGAACACTCCTTTCATTTCTTGTTATGCTTAACCACCCTCTGCCAACAGAGAAATCAGTTGTTCTCTAAAAGCCTCAACTCTGTATCATAACGACATCAATCTATGCAGCAATCCCTGTTGGTGGAGGTGAGTTGCTTTAGATATACGCAGACTCCATCTATGATGGAACTCATCCCAGATCCATACTAAATAGCAGCTAACTCTGAAGTCTGTTAAAATTGATTTCTGCTCCTTGAAACAATTACTTTGTATGCCAATACCACTCATTCCATACAATATTAACAGTTCAGGTAATATCATCTGGAAGCTGAAAGCTGGCACTCACGTATATTTAGGGCACCCTCTAGAATCTTAACTACTGAAGTCCAGAGCACCCACACATCCTCTCACAATCTCTCCTTGCAGAAGCAAAGCAAGAGAGGAATCAAAGAAAGGAAACCCTGAGTAACACAGAACAGCTTCATACTCCTTATAGCAAACTGTCCTTGCATCAAGTACTATTATAAGATTAAAGTGGAGAAAAGGTGGCTAAAAAAAAAGTAGAAACAAATCTCAGTTCCTATTCCTTTATTCCCAAGAACAGATAGTAGAAATAAATGGATAGGAGTGATGAAAGAATGACATTTGAATTGGGTGGGCAATGCACAATTGACACTTTTGTGTTTTTTCTTTTATATATATGTGAGTATATATATATATAGTAGACATTTTTCCTACATCTCCAAGAAGTTATTTCAGAAGCCACAAAACTTCAAAGCAAAGCTTTCATACTTAGTCTCTAACTTTGAATGAGAACATCGGGTCATTCCAAAAAACAGTTTTTCAGGACTAGTTTCAAGTAATTGCCAGAAGAGCAGAGGCAGGGACCTTTACCCAATAGATCAGATGTTTGAACTCGTGTATGGAAGTGGAAAAGCAGAGCTAATCTCTCCTCTGCTTGAGAAAAGCTGATTTCACTTTGTTCCGGCCATGTGAAGCACTATCACACAACATAAGAAAAAAGATGAGAGGATGGCTAGGTGTCTCAATTGCACATCAGCACTGCTAATTAAAATATTAATGTTATTAAAATATTCATGCCAGGAGGGATAGCTTCCCATAGGAACACACTTACCATCCTTACCAGCAGGCTAGAAAGTCATCCTAGGTTTTCAGGTTATCTAAGAGATTCATAAAATATTGATTATTCCATTATAACTGAAGGTATATCTCCAAGTTCTCCAAGTATATCCAGTTTATATGCATACTTTTCCTGGTCAGTAGAAGGAATTCCACCCAAGGCCTTGTGCCAAAAATAAACATTTTACTTTTTACCATACTGCCCTGGTCTCAAAAACAACCTGCATTTCCATCTGTTTACCAGCAGGCTAGAAAGTCATCCTAGGTTTTCAGGTTATCTAAGAGATTCATAAAATATTGATTATTCCATTATAACTGAAGGTATATCTCCAAGTTCTCCAAGTATATCCAGTTTATATGCATACTTTTCCTGGTCAGTAGAAGGAATTCCACCCAAGGCCTTGTGCCAAAAATAAACATTTTACTTTTTACCATACTGCCCTGGTCTCAAAAACAACCTGCATTTCCATCTGTCTTTTCTCTGTTTAGGGTTGTAGGGTTCAAATTCAGTCAACTCAGACCTCTGATAAAGCTCTCTTCAGTTCAGTTATTAGACTGATCAGTTGTACAGACCTTTTCATTTTTTCCACTTTCCCTTCTTTTTCCCATCTAGTCTTCACTCTCACCTGTAATCTCCATCCAGAATTAAATACCTTAAAAGAAAAGAAAGGAGAGGAACAAACCAGAAGATTACTGTAAAAGAGAGGTTGTGAGCAAAGAGGAGGAGCTACAAGAATGGAAAGAAAAGCTGACAAAAGCAGTGCATGATGAGCCAGTTAGTGAAACCTGGGTAGCTGAATGAGTAACAGAAATGGAGATGACAGCACAGCGGGTTACTACCGTGCAGCAAGTGGGCAGATAAACAGTGAACAGCAGCATCAACAACAACAAAAGCAATATTCTAAAGTAATTCTATTTTTAAACTACTAAGCATAAGGAATTTTATATTCTGGAGGTCTTACAGTGCAGTTATAAGAAAAAGACAGATGGGACTGAAGAAATCACCAGTGACTTACACAGTTCGAGGCCATATTGGTGTTTTATATTGCAATATATCCATGAAGTTCTATGCTGTCAGGCACATGACCTGAACACTATCAGAACTGGAAGCTTCTTACAGTACCCTATCTGTTCATCTACTGCTGCTTTGATGGAAGTGTAGATGCTGCTAGCTGGGACAGATGGGATCACAGTCACTTCACAGGGGTGATGATTTTCTGATATTCTTTAACTTAGAAAACTAATATATTGACTACTCCTGAGAAAAGAAGCAAGAAATTGACCTTTGCAGGAGTAGGTGGCTTAACTGACAGACACCAGTGGTGTCTCTTTTGATGATTTCAAAGAATCCCACTGACAGGATCCTGAAGCCAGTTCCCTTAGCAACCACAGATGATGCATAACTGTATTATGTTTGATTCCCCAAACATCATTTCAGCTCCTCCCTGAGATTTAGTTCTTGTTTGTTTGTCAAGCTTGTTCTCTGAAAAGCACGTTCCAGTGAAAGACTCCAAAAATTAATCCTCTACCTATTTCTGGGTAAAACATGTCCTTTTCCTCACAGAGATTTACAGTTTCAAACAAGCAAATGAGATTGGGCTACTCTCCAGATTTCACTGCCAGGCCAAGCAAAGTTCTTCCCTAGAGCAATAAAAGAGAATTTGTCAAAAGTAACCCACCACAGCCCATCAGGTGGAAGTGGCCAACCCAAGAAGGAACAACTGATTAATACTGATCTTGTGTAAAGTGGAAAATTGAACACAGACTATTTGTATTTCAATCTAGGTTAGAGAACCAAGCAGAAAAACTGCTGGAGGTTACACTTCAGGCCATGAATATGGGACCTAACTAGCAATTAAGAGGGTATTATCCTAAGAAAACAATATGAATATTAATATCAGCCCTCTAGGATACAAATAACAATATGATTGAAGGAGGAGGATTTCATAGAAATTAATCAGTTTTGGGGTTACGATCACTGCATTTACTTGCAAATATGTAATAGAGGGTTTCATTGAAATAGTGACTAAAGTATCCTTCTCCATTCATGACACATCTGCAAATGTTAAAAAGTAAACGCAGAGGACTGGGAAAACAGTGACCCACTTCAAAGACAATGAAAGCCAGCGCATATGGATATAAATACTCTCACCTATAGACATTGACACTGCACTTTAGAAGGTGCAGAAAGCAGGAAATATCTTGAGAAACAGAGTCGTGTAGACATATGTTTCTTTTTGTTTCATTTTGTTTTTGCCTTTTTTTTCACTCCACAACAAGCACCTGAATTAGCTGGATCCAGAGTGTAATTTTTTACTATGTTTTGCTCTAATGTACTTTCTTGTAAATTTGCTTCATACTGAATTTTCATTTTGCCTTAGAAGTATGCTCACAATGGTATATAAAAGCAACAGTCTAACCTCTCCTGGGGAAAAATATATACACCACTATGGGAACACCTAATGAAACCAAAATCAAATAGCAACTCTATGCTACAATACAAGTATGAAAGGAAAATAGGAGAAAAACTAGGAAGGAAGGGAACTGTGGTAGCTGTGACAGAATGAAAAATCATCAGTGACGTGGTCCATATATTCCCTGTGCTTATGGTTAACATGCAGAAAGGAGGAGGCCTCAGTTACTAACTGCATGCAAGAGGAACCATACAGCAGGTCCATACAAGATGAACTTATTTCAATTCTCTGACACTACACTCTTTAAACAAGATACATTCACATTCTCTAGGAAGGATAGACTATATTTAAATCACAGAGGGTCTGGACTGCGTGTAATGAAGACTGCAAACCTCAGAGAAATATTCAAACTTGAAAACTAGGAAAAGTCAGTAGGCCTGGAATAGCCTAGTACAGTCAGATATGATCTACCAAGTTAAGTACATGTGGTTAACATTTAGAACATTGCTGAAAAGGTCAATAGGAAAACAAAATCCATAATGACAACAAAGACAAATTACAAATAAGAAAACACGAAAGTTGACTGGCATGTGAAATATTAAGAATGATTAATTCTTATAAATAAATGAGATAAAGTTGAACACAGAGAAGGGATGAGAAATGTAGTACAGTAAGCAAAGGATATTATCAATTTCAACATCACACAATCTTTTTAGAGAAAGAGGAGCACAATGGAATACCTGTGAGTGAAAATCCCATATCATATATGATAAAAGCAGACTACTAGGATTGTAAGTTGGAATGAAACAAGGTTCAGCGTAGAGATCAGGAAATACTGAATGAGATTCAAGATGATGAAAATTACATCAGTTTATAAAAGTGAAAAATTTACATGACTATACCAAAGTCTTGTCAGAATACGATGTAGACATACAAATGGGTACAAATGATGAACCAAAAGAAAAAGTAGTTTTTGAAGAGACAAGAAAAGACTTCTCTCTGGATTTGGATGAGTGTGCGAGCACAAACTGGCAGACAAGATTCATGGCAGACAAGTAGTAAGCAATACAAAGACTACAATGTTCAAAGCTATGCCTGTGTAATACTCAATGCTGAAGATATTGCTCTACATCCTACGGTCATTACTGAAAGTTATCTAGAATCTTTCAGTCAACAGAAGTGTAATAGCTGCTAAAAAAGGTCAAGAAAGTGCTGGACATCATCAGAAACGATGCAGGAAAGAATACAACAAGCACCTCAGTGTGCATGTATTTTTAGTGACGTATGAGATTTTGATCACTATCTTAAAGACATAATAAAATCAGAAGTTCAGAGGACAAAGGAAACAAAATTTATATATATACAAAACTATGATGGTAATGAAGAGCACTGAAGAAAATTCAGCTTCACATTGAACCTGCAGTACTGAGGCTAGCAAGCAATAGCACACAAAAATACATGCCAAAACCCATTTAAGTTCAGGTATTTCCCTGAACTGTGGTTTAGATACATCATTAGTAAGTGGTTTTATCCTCATCTGTGTGTTTAATAAGTACTGAAGGTCTTTTCTTCCATGAATTTCCTTAACTGCTTTTAAACCAATTTATACTTTGGCATCCACTGCATCCTTTGGCAAGGAATTCTACAGCTTAATTAAGCAGAGTTCGAAACAGCACTTCCTTTTGTTCCTTTTAAAACCTCTTGTCATTTCATTTGATACTTCTCACTTCTTGTTTTTATCATGGATAATTGTTCCCAACATCTTTCATGATTTTGAATATCATTATTTAAATATGCTCCCTAATGTTTATCTAAGAATCGCTGTACTAATTCGAAGTATCTTTATTTACTTATTAGCGTCACACATACCTGTTCTATAACTGTTAAATTTTATATCCTTTCTTACA
This sequence comes from Odontophorus gujanensis, assembly GCA_013399175.1. Lineage (NCBI taxonomy): Eukaryota > Metazoa > Chordata > Aves > Galliformes > Odontophoridae > Odontophorus > Odontophorus gujanensis. The sequence continues at coordinate 56,153 of VXAB01010413.1, read as the reverse complement.
TTCTAAAGATTATTATACCTTTGAGATAAGAGGATCACAACATAATGTAATATTAAAGATTTAAGAGTGTCACCAATACATGTAAACTGATTTACAGCGGTACTTCTTGTTTTTCCCTTTTCTTTCATCCATTCCTGAAAATTCCTACATGCTTTTTTACAACCTCTGAAAGCCTAGCTAGTGTTTTAATGACACTAAGACCTATTTCCTGAGAGGTTAGAGAAGGTTAATATATAATTTTTCAATTATGCAGTAACTAGGGTTGTCTTTGCCTTTATCTACTCTAAATTTCATCTGCCATTTTTTGCTCAGTCACTAAGATTTCAGGATAGTGAAATAACTCAGAAGTGGGGGTTTGTTTTCATTATGCCACATCATTTCTTATTATCTGAGAACTTTGTCAACTCATTATTCTTCACTATTCCAAATAATTTATAAGTAGGCTGAAGAGGACTTCTAGCTTCCCTTGATTTATCTGTAGAATGGGAGTAATTTTGAACAGCATTTTCACCTGTCCTTATATACCGTTTTCCAGCCTTTATAATTGCTATGTTTTACTTCTGTCTGAATCACTTGTTTAGACGATTATTTTTTTAAATTTTAAAAAAGGTCAAGTGTCTTCCTATAAAATGAAATCCTTCTTTCCCTTCTAACTTTCAAGGGGGCAACTACACCGAGAACTCATCTCCTCACTAACCGCTTAACCTCTGAGTCCAGAACTTCTCTCCTGCCTCTTCCCAGACTGTTGATTCAAAGGGTTATGGCACTCAAGAGGAAGTCAGCATACATTTATTGGTAACACCAGAGGGTATACATATAAACACCGAACAGTCAGATGTACCCACTGCGGTTGCCTGATTATCAGTTAAACTGCCATGGGGCATGCCCACTAAGAAAACACAAGTCCGTTGACTGGTACAAACATTCTTTACATGATCTGCTTCAGTTCAATGCTTTCTGCTTCAAATAATCTTTCCCTCTTACTTGTAGCTTAAAGTTGTACTGTGATGTTATCTGACTTGCTGAAAACATGTTTGCATTCTTGAGCTCCTGTGCTCTAAACACTCCGGTAGAAGCATCAGTATTTTCTGAAGATCACGTGTACCAGATGTCATAAACATTAATGGCAGATAATTAGACCTAATATGCTCCATTCTGAACATCCTGAAATTTCTTTTCTTTAAGCACAAACTCAGATGCCCTTTTTTAAATTCTGTGCAGATTTCCTTCCACATTTTTATTTGGAATATCCTAGTGAGGAGACAGGAGATTTTTGGTTACTTGCTTATTCTTTCAAACCACCAAGTTTCCTCTTTTTTCTGTCTTCCTCCATACCCCCAAATTGTTAGTAATGTGGCCTCCACAAGCTCCTGGCTCTTCAACTCTCCTAAACCTTGACTTGCTGAGCTCTGATAGATTTACTAGTACAGAGGACTAAATAGGTCATGAGCTTCCTTATCAGCATGTTACATAATTACTCAGCTAAGATTAGTGCTTGCATTTATGCTTAATTTATGAAATTGTCTTCTTATATTTTCAATTGCAAAAATATAGGGATATATCAAAGCAAACATTACTGATTTCTGAACCACATTTAATGGGGATGATCATTTACCATTACAGTTTCAAAATTCTTTGCTTCTCAAAAGGAGCAGTGTAGTTCATCATTTTATTAGAATTTTTAGGGAACTAGAATCTTAATGGATTTTTCCCAGGATATGTTACCATTTGCATACCCAAAAGTTGAATTATTGTATCCTAAAATAGCTCAGGTTGGTGTCTGATATGTTAACTCACAAGCACACCTTAATCAAAAACAGACTACACAATTTGCCCATAGATGCTCCTGAGGTCTCTTAATCATCTCTCCTAAGACACTGTTAAGTGGAAAAATTTTCTTTCCTGAAGCGTCTATCTAAGATATTACCTCTGTATTTCATACTGCAATTCTGTTTCAACATATCTATAGCCACATATTAAAAATATTATCATATGAAATACCAAGTGAATATTATTCTTGTTATGATTACCCAAAATAGGGGAACACTTAATAGATGAGCTTGAAAAATATGATATATGAGAAATATAACAAATTCATAGAATTGATAACAAAACAAAATTTTGCAAGAAGATATTATATAAAATCATGACAATAAACATTCACTGAATTTTATTTTAAAGAAAAAAGAGCTTATTAAGCAAAGGGAGGCTTGTCTACCTTGCTAACACAGAAAAAGTTTAGCCTCTAAACAATAATTCCTTTTCTAAGTGTTCACTTTCCATTTTAGCCCATTCTGAGAATGTTCTTGACTTTGTTAGATTTCTAATTTTACTGAAATGTATATTAAAGCACAAAAATCAATAACAAATTAAACACAATCTGCTTTCATTTATGGTCAGGTATTTAAAGTTAAATGTATTCTTTAGAACACACTTATTAATGATTTATTCTTAATATGGAACAGTAGGCATTATCAGAAACAAATTCTGATCTGTCTTAGGGCCCTCACTACAGGAAAGACTTTGAAGGCTTGGAGCAATTCAGAAAAAGGCAATGAAGCTGTGAGGGTCTGGAGCAAAAATTTAATGGGGAGCAGCTGAGGGAACAGAGACTGTTTAGGCTGAAGGAATCTCAGGGGAGACCTTATCACTCCCTACAACGACCTGAAAAATACTGTGCCAAATTAGTCAGACTCTTCTTCCAGATAACAGTGGTAGAACTAGGGGGAATGGCCTCAATTAGATTTTAGGAAAAACTTCTCTGAAAGATTGGTCAGGAAGTGGTGGAGTCACTGTCCCTGGAGGGGTTCAAGAAACATGTAGATGCAGTGTTTAGGGACATGGTTTAGTGGGCAATATTGGTAGTAGGTAGATGGTTGGCGTAAATGATCCTAAAGACCTTTTACAACCTTAATGATTTTGTGATTCTATGATCTGAATTTCATCCCAAATAACAGCTATATTATGAATCACTGCTGCATCATATTCCTTGAAGCACTGCAAAAATAAACAAACAAACAAACACAAAATAAGTAAATGAGTATCTGCTGTTGTGTTGTCTTCCTACTACTACTATACTGCTCCATTAGCAAAGAAATCAGAGCACACAACAAGAGCTCATTAATTCTTATTTTCAAATCCTTTCCAATACAAATCACCTTATTTCATGCATTGTATAACTTTAGTTCTACAGGGGCTTACACAGTTAATGCCAAGAGCATATCAATACTGAGAAGTCATATCACTACTGTAGAAGCTACCAAATGAATTTTAAATAAAAGATTTGCATTTTTCCATTCCAAAAGTGGCTTTGTCGATTTACATTTTCATTTTCCTCTGTCATGTTTGTTCCCCTATTGACTTTTTAAATCAACATTTTGCTTCCTTTTTTCTTGAACTTGTTCCAGTCTACATAAAGTAGTACTATGCATATATGCATACATGTACTATGCTTAATATATAGGGTTCAATTCAAATTCCTTTTTTGGCATTGTTTCAGTTTCTCAGTGACACCATACAATCTACTAGATTATACACCTATCATATATCTACTTCAGATTAAAGGGAAAATATTTTTTAAAATAACTACATATAATAAATCAAAATCAAACAGAAAGAAGTTAAGAAGATGTCTGCAGAACAGACTCCATGATTCAAGCTGCTCTATCATTCTATCAAAGACAGAAAAGTTATCTGAAGTAAATACAGTAGTCTCAGAAAGTCTGTACAGAACTGAAGAAGTATTATATAGTAAAAAACAGGCAAAGAGCATTGTAGAATCCATCAAAAGCTAGATGATAATGAAAAGCAGCAGTGTGAGTATCATCTGGATTTTAGTATTTTAGGTATTATTTTTTCTAATAGATTTTGTGTATAGTTGTTAAAGACAAATGAACACAGCTTCAAAATTAATAATTCTTGTCCTCTCCTGATTATATAGCAGAAAATCTAACACTAAATTAACTTCAAATCCTGAAACTAATACTAGGATAAAATCAAATTATCAATTCATAAGGCAAGTGGTATCTTATTCTTTGAATTTCCCTGATAATTACCATAAAAAATTAAATGAGGGAAGATCTACATCATTTTCTCTTTTATTTTATCAAACAGACCAAAAAAGAGATAACTTCAGCTATTCTGGTGTCACATAGAAACATTAATAAAGCATAACCAATACTGGGACGAAAAAGAAAATGTAAGAAGCAATATTTACATAGCTGTTTGCCTCTGGCATGCTCAGTTATCCTTCTCCTTCCTTTCCTACTAGAGAACTGCATGCTAGCCAACTTCATTTTATGAAGGATAACAACAATATTGTGACTGGGGCAAATAAGCCTAAAAAGACATTCCCTTAGGTTAAGTTTTGTTTCAGCTTTTAAAGCCTAGTTCAATTTGTTGCTGCTTGAATGCCTTTAAAATATATAGGGAATAGATTCCTAACAAGATCTTTATATTGTTCTACATCTCTTCTTAGAGAATGAGTTGGACTTCGAGTTTCCTTTGTCTGTAGTAGCTCAATATCTAGATATACCTACAAGTAGGATGCTTGTGGTTCACTGAGTCCGTGCTGAAGAAGTTTACTTAGAAATATCATAAACACTTTTCCCCTTCAGTGCATGGTATTTGAATTTCTTCCCTAAGATAAAGGAAACTGAAATACATTAGTTAAACTCTTATCATTGTTTAGAAAACAAAGGTATTTATTTCTGAAGGTTCTGAAGAACTTGATTACTGTATCTAAATAATGTGAATGTATGTGTTTAGTACACATAAAAAATGCAAAAACTTGTCTTTTATTTTCATGGTCTTTATTCTGCAAAAAAGAAACCAGTTACTGACAAAACTTATCTCACAAAGAAGAACCAAAATTTCACTGTAGAAATCATTATAGATTAGAATGTTTTAAAATGAGTTTATGCCTGGTTAAAAAAAAAATATATATATATATATATATGAGAGAAGTTAGGCAAAGTTTCATAGTAAAAATAAAACAAAAAACGGTGTTGAAAGAAATCAGTGAAGTGTCTATCCTGGATTCAGTACTTCCATTAATGAGTTAGATAATGAAGGACCTTCCCCGAATTTGAAGGTAATATGAATATCGAAGGGGAAAGGTGTGCGAAGTGCTTTCAGTGCTGCCAGGAAGGATGTGATTTAAAAAATGTTCTGGACTAATTGAAGCAATACCCTGAATTATGTAGGATGTAATTTGGTAAGAGGAAGAGAAAATTGTTAATAGGCAAGAATAATCTGCTGTGCAAATACAAGCACTTAGCCACCAAATAGCAGATCTAGAGAAGCAGATATGTGAGCTATAAAAGGAGATTTATTTGAAGACTGGAGAGAGATTGTGAGTGTCCTTAATACGTGACAAGAGCTTCCTTAAAGAAACTGCTTTTTCTATGTACACTGAAGATAGGACAAGAAGTAATAAAACCAAACTGTATTAAGGAGCATTCACGTTAGATGACATGAACTGTAGAGGTAGAAATCAACCATGGAGTTCCTGAATCTCTTTTACTGGCAATTTTAAAGAATAAAATAGATTTAAAAAAGGGGTGTCTGGATTTAATCCTGACTTAGGAAGATAGAATTGGACTCAATGACTTCTTGAGTTTACTTACAGTCTTCTGTGATTATCAACTCATCCGTTACTGGCCCTGTACATTTCAGTTCGAGCTAACTCTTTCACTTCACTGTCAGTTCAAACACAGTATTTACTTAGCTATTATCTCGCAGTGGGCTGAAATAGTTTGAAATGCCCTCTTTCTATTATTTGTTGTTTTGTATACATTTAATGGTTACTCCCACTAATAATATGCTACATCTTATGATTACAGTCTCATTAGAGAAGAATGACAAGAACTTTAACATTTTTGAGCACAGGATCAGGAAAAACCTGTCTTTCTTCCATCATTTTTACTTTTGTAAAGTAAGAAAGAAAACTGTCTTGCCTTACTCAATGTATGTCATCAATTGCAAAACCAGACTAACTGCAGTTTTCATTTCTTGCAAACCAGCATGTCAGAAACAGAGCTGCTGTCATCTGTTAAATTAGCTCCTAGCATGCTGGGATGCTATGCTCTCAAATTATTAATTTTTCATAAACAGAAGTTGTTTCAAAGAAAACAATCCATACCAACTTAGAATAACTCCTATTCTCTTCATTTTCAGTCTTAAGATTTTGCATTAGTATCTTTCATGCTTCATTGCTTGGAACACTGTGAAAACCAGGGATATGATTAGATTACCTAGGAGATCTGTACATGCCACTTAGCTAGGTCTCCTCAAAGGAAAATTGAATTGGTATGACATGACTTTTTCTTATCTTGCTGACCATATCAACTGTTGATATAGATCTGCTAGTGAAACATTTTTAATGCTTAATTATTGATGTGCCAATCAAAACCAGAGCTCCAGATAAGTAAATTTTGCACTTCAGGCTAAGAATGTATATTCCAAGTTAAGTATGAATGTAACTAATCCTCTCAAAATGTCAACCCATAATTTGAGCAGAGATAATATTTTCTAAGCAGATAAAAATAACACTGTGTGCTGATTTATAGAAATGACGTTAAAATACAAAAGAACTCTAAGATATTTATAGACAAGTTAAAAAACAGCTTAGCAGAAAAAGATGCAGGGGTCTCAAGAGACAACTCTGAACAGAAGCCAGCAGTGTCCCTTTGCAATAAGAAGTGCATTTTTTACATTGATCTCTTCTGAAAATGAGTAAATACAAATAAATAGTATTGAATATGAAAGGATGAATCTTATCAGAAAAGCATTATACACTGGTTCACAAAGTCTCATCTCTCACAAGCAGTCCTATAAAACAATAGGAAAAGAAGTACATATAAATAAAATTCATACTGTTATTCCAGATATTTACTTGCACAATTCAAATAGACTGCATTTAAGGAGTACACTGAATGCACAAATATATACTCTCACAATGAAAATACACTACGGAAACCATAGTATTGGAAATGTGCTGATGAATTTACAGCCTCTGAACTATAAGCTTTTATGTGACAATCAATTTCAGTATTCTATATAAACCAAAACAAATGCTTGTTGGTGTTACAGTATTAAAATACCTTTTCTATTTTGTTTTTCTTCTTTTCTTTTCTTTTCTTTTCTTTTCTTTTCTTTTCTTTTCTTTTCTTTTCTTTTCTTTTCTTTTCTTTTCTTTTCTTTTCTTTTCTTTTTCTCCCAATAGGTCTAGATATAACCCTGTAATATTTCTCTTTCTTTTGAATATCACTTCCCCCACTGTGACTCTTGCCTAGCACGCCTGATTTTTTTAACTGTTTCTAAATCTAAGATATATAGTTGAGAAATTATGTCGCAATCATGTTATTTTGCACATTTTTTAAACCACTTCAGTTAAATTCTGAGATGATACAGTTAGCAATGAAGTTAACATAGCCAGACGTGCATGCAGATTTCAGACTCTTAACTGCAGTTCACTGGTAACAGATTTAACTTCAAAGCTCAGCTGAAGTTCACAGCACTTCCTAAACTGGAAGCGCCATGAAACCTCCACTGAAACAAAAACGGAGATGTACAAAAAGAACAAAATCATAAAAAGTGTTTAAATATCTGATGGTGTGGACAGGTATCTTTAGAAGGATTTGAGAGTGATCTAAAATCCTTCTGGAAGCTGAATATAAGGGTAGCATTTGTAAGAATACAGATGCAATAAGATGACTGCACTCTAACCTAAAAATTCAGATTAGCAAAACCTTCCTCAACTTCCATATACCCTGAAAACATCTGAAACATTGCAATGCCCTACTAGTCAATGATATCTATATACAGCACCATTTTCCCTGTATGTTTATGTAACTGCCAAATTGAAGTACATGTAGACTTCAATATCTTCTGAAATAGACCTTGTTTTCAAAGGATTCTCAATGCAATTTGATCAATTATAATTCCCTCAAAAACAGTGAAAATGTAGCACAGTGTAAGCGCACAGTGCATGTGCAATTATTTCATGCTGAAAACTCCTCAGAGATACAAGGCAGAGACAGCAGATAGGAAAGGTTGTAACAGGGAAAAGAAGCCCACTTCTTCCTTCTGTTCTCTTTCAAATCTCGAAAAGACAATACACTTTCATGGGTATTTGTTCAAGTGAGATTTAACTAATGCTCAGAAAGAGCAAATGTATAAGCAAATATTCATCCAGATACTAGAAGTGCTCTTTATTTTCATATTACACAAGTTCAATCATCTATTAATTCACAAGCAAGAGAAGACAAGAATGCTTCAGGGCAACACATTCACTCCAAGTGAACACCGGAACGTTATTTCATGTCATCCAAAGCAAGCACTACAACTAATTAATAACAAATAGCCACACTCCAAAGGGCGCTTGTTCTCACACTGTTTCCAGAGGCAAGAATGGTCAATATGACATGAGGACAAAAAGTTGAGAGAAAAGGTTCTCCTCTCAATGCAGGAAATAATCATCTTGGTCAAGAACCAGTTTCTAGGTGCTTTACACATGCTTGTCTACTATAGATATATGCCATGTTGATCCAACCATGCAGTGGCTCCAGGCTCTCTCTTCAGTGTCTGAATGTAACCTAGGCATTCATTTTGCCAAGGTCCCTGTTCCTGAAAGCTGAAACTCTACAGCTCAGGAGTTCGCTACACTACACAGTCAGCTCCTCACGCTTTTTGACTTGCTTTAACTCCACAGATTAATTCTCAGTAGAGATGCTTAGCTGCACAATGCATATGCATGCAGCACTTTTTAATAGCTGTTCTCAGACATGAGATGGCTGACATGTCTAGACACAATAGCAAACACAAAATTTTTTCATTTCCTTAGCAATGGATTTATGTAATGCCCAATGGTGCAGAAAAACCTTTCACAACCTTCAAATCTCCTGAATCATGAAATTACCTTCACCAAGAGCGGTGAACATTGCTACATTTTAAATCTACAAGAGTGTTGTAAAGAACTGAAGAGCCTTTGGAACCTTTTCATGTCTTTTTGGCTGCTCGAATGTCCACCTTTTCAAAGTCTAACCCAAGAAACTTTTAGTTGTTGGTATTGCTGCGTGCTTCAGGAATTTACCACCTTCCCAGCTCTAACCTTTTTCAGCAAGGTTGCAGCAAGCTGCTTTTTTCTTTCTTTCTTTTATTCTTTCTTTATTTTTTCTTTACTTCCAACAGCGGGAGGTTCCTGCACTGAAGAACATGATGGTATCACTCACAGAGTCCAACACAATAAAACTTTTTACAAGTCAGCGGTTCCCACTAGCAGCCAAAATGGATACAAAAATACTTCTGCACTTACTCACTGTTTAGCAAATCACTTAAAAACATTTGTTTGGCTGAGCACAGATGTACTGCATTAAATTAGAACTTGCTGGGTACAAGAGAAGCATGGAGAGAATTAACCTGCCAAACCTGCAATGACAGTCTGCTCACTCCTGAGAGTATTAACTGTAAACTGCTTCTTTCTCAAGAAACCTCATTTAAGTTAGCAGAAGTAGAGCAGCTGGGAAAATAAATCTCTGCTTTAATGGTTGTGATTTTCTGTTAGTTTCCATTTTCAGCAGATAGCTTGAGAGAATAAATTCCCCCAAGTGCATCGCTTGATGTGCACATGACAGCAAACAAAAGAGATGTCTCCTACTTCTGCTTCTTCCTAACTTCACGTGTGCTCAAGAGTGGACATCCAAAAAAGAGGAAAAAATCTATAAGACAACAAAGTCCTTCAGATGAAAGAATAAGTAGTACTTCATAACTCCAGTGATGTTTCTGGTTTATAAAAATTCTTCTTTAAAGAATCTTACTATGTTCTTGGATCCAATTGCACCATAATTACACATTTTTTCTTATTCTCTACTTTTTTGTTTCTCAGGTGTGACCCTTGGTTTTAACAAGTGTGGGGATCTCAAGTTCAACATCATTCTTTTATGCTTCACATTTAGCACTAAGTATCTCAAACAATGTGCACATTTGAGCCATAACTGAGCTATAAAAGAAAAGGATCACCAAGCCTGCAGAAATGGAAAAATGGTATGCATGCTATTGTGTGGAGAACAAAATTAAAATGGAATGAAAAGTATTAATCAATGGTCGAGACAAACTGAAATTAAATACTCCTGAACAAAGTGCAAATTATAAAGCTGCATTAGCATGGGTCAGGACAGTTACATTCAATTATATCTCATGTATTTAGCTCACCTGATGTCTGAGAATGTGGGAATGTCTGGGAATGAAAAACTTCTGTGTATAAATATTATGAGACTGCATGTTACAATGTTTCTTGAGTACAAAAGTGTTTCCGTGATCCTGGCCTGAGAGAAATAGGTACAAACGCTGCTTTAGAGCCAGTAAATGGAAAGTGTGAAGGGGGTACTAACAGCACAGGAAAGAGAAATCAAGTAGTTCTAGCACACGCTTCACCAAATCTTACAAGGCAACTGGAAGATTCGAGTCCTAGGCAAAGCACGTATGGCATCCTATCTTACCTATCTTTCCTCTGTTTTCCTCTCCCTGCTTTGCTAAGTCATTTGAGTCAGCATTTCCATGCAAGCAGAAATAGCTCTGGGAGTAATGAAAGCAGCTTAGTGTCACTTTCCCAAGACTCTAGTCAGTGCCTGAAGAGATGTTAATTAAAGACCGATGAACTGAGACCCTTATTGCCACAAATGTTGGTTAGTGGGTTACACAGACATTAATCATGTTTTAAATACTCTTATCTGTTTCCTAAAATAGGCAAACTTTTTAAAGTTTTACTTTATTGTGAAATTTTTGCAAGGTCTCAATTATTCTTGTCTCTTAATTTTCTGCAGCTCTGAATAACCTTTGTCAGGCAGTCATCAGTCTTCACAGAGGAAATGCAAAACAAACAATATTGCATCTGCAATGGAAGCAGATGTCTGCAATAAGATTTTCTTTTTCACTGTGCTTTTAAAAACGAAATATATATTTTTTTTATAGTCAGTAGTTTTAATTAGACAACATGCAACTTTTCTTACAGCCTTGCTCATATTAAGAGATACCAAAGAAAATGCAAATACCAAATTCACTGAATTACAAACAAACAAAAAGAGACAACAGAAACACTGGTCCTGAATGGTGTACTCCACAAATCATACAAAGAGTAGACATGGGCAGGACTTAATATTACATTGAAAACTAGTGTAGCAGAAAAAGGCTAAACAGTTTCAAGCTGGCTCTGTATTACTTTCAGAATATTATATAGAAGTCATTACCAAAATGGTCATCGTTTTTCTACTTGCTACGAGTGGGATTTTCCAAAACAAATTATTCTGTATTACTATGGCTGCTGTGAAACGTAAGAAACACCATCCTATGCTATTAAGCAGCAAGAATGAACCTGTCAGCAAATCAGCTAGAAGTGTAACAAAAGATCACCTTCTGTTGATGAAGGCTGAGACTATCTTCGCTTAGCAGCATATTTTGTACACCGATTCCCTCAGGAAAGCCTAAAATCAGACTGATTTCTTCCATAAACAGTTCCAAAAAATTTGAATTTTAAGGCAATCTCAAAGCCTCATGTACTAAATGATGTCTGTAGACACAGATTCCATTGCTCATAATTTTAGTTTTTCAATTTGAATACTCCCTAGGACCTGTATAGATAAATCAGTATCTGACCTTGCACAAACAAGAAAGGAAACAACCAAGATTTCTCAATTTCTCTATTTTTAGCTCAGGAATAGTATAGATTAGGTGTTGTCCCATTTCTGCCACTCCTATGGACAGGACAAAGAAGAGCTCTCATAAAGCTGAAGTGGTATGAAGTCCGCTTTCAAGTACACAAGCTGCAACCCTGAGGAAGCAGATTAGCTGACACTAGTACAGGCTCAAATACCTGTTCAGCTGGTCTCACATGTTAGAGTTTAAGCAGCATTTCTCTTATACTTTTTCTGATTTTTATGTTTCATCTTTTAGGGAGCACAAGCATGACTAAAAAGCTAAGGAGCTGATTAAATTTTCTAATTCAATCTCACCATGCCATTATTAGTTTCCTCATTTTATGTCTTCTTTTGCTCCAGCAACTTTATCTATTCAACACCAGTTGTATACTACTTAATTTCTTCAATATTTTTGAATTAAAAAAAAAAGAAACAAAAATAATACAGAAAGCTTTGACAAACATATGCAAGTACTTTTATACATAAAATAACACTGCACAGTAAAACAAAAAACAAACAATAATAAACAAATGTTAACAGTACTAAGACAAAACTACACCAGTATTTCGAAGTACTATTTCTTTGATGTATTTCTCACTCAGATTGTCATATTTACCAAAAGGTTGTAGTAAATCTTGAGTTCTTCAAAACTCTAATCTTCTGTGTGGAAAACATAACTGTATGCATGAGATAAAAGACTTTTAGGAAAAAGTAGATAAGCAGAACAAGTTAGAGTTGTTTTGAAACTGATTACTTTGGTGCATTTTACATTACAATTTCAGAAATTGTCTCCACGTACAAGAAACCAAAAGAACTCAAGTAGAAATGAGGTATCACTGAGATGATATTTTTCTTTGATAATCAGATTCCCTATTTTTTATACTATAATTTATAACATTCTTAAGAAATTAAACTTTAGAAAATAGCAGGCAATGGAAAAGAATTATGAAGTAATTAATCAGTACTTCCATTGTTTAGCTATAACTTGTTTGATCCAATTCTGGGAGTATTAAGAACAGATTTTCTTTATTCTTCTGTGGATGCTCATCAAAGCTGAACTGCTGTTGTATGGATGGGCTTTTTTCTTCTTTTCTAGCATGCATTCCTCAATGCAATTGTTATATTTTTATTTCATACCATTTGAGTAAGGTTCTTTAAGTGACATTCGGTTTTTATTATTTTGCTCTTCATGCCAGCAGATTTATCTAAACCATCCCTCTTTCCTCTTCACATCTGACTCAGATTATCTAGGTTCCCAGAGGATGCTAACACTAAGCAATCAAAGAGAAAAGGCAGAAACTCTTAACATGAGGATTATTTTAGACTTTTAGTCCTTTTTTTCCCCTTTTAAAAAGAAATGCTGTTTCCACTGCCAACATTCAATTTTAGTTTCACAGTTCCTTCCACAAAAATAAGCATTTGTGCTGGACATTTGCATGCACTTGTCTAGCTTCACTCTCATGTATCCAGGTAGGGCCTTATGCTACTCACAACTTTGCTTTTAGCATTGCCTGCAAGATTTTCTCCTGTGCTGAAAGATGTGACTTGCGGCAAGACAAGCTCTGAATGCTGGCTCGGAGCTGCTGTCCACTTTAGGGGTGAACTGGGCTGCCAAGTAAATGCTACCAGCTTCAGAGCATCACCTGCAAATCAGCCTGATAAAAGAAGCAGCTCCATTTTTGGTTGGGTGCCCTGCTGGTGCTCAGACTGGAAAGCAGATCAAGCATTTTAAGCAGGATGGCATGAATGCTGGATGAGAAAATTATAGAAAGGATAGGATGAAAGCACTCACAACTTGGCATGCTGCCCACACCTGCTGATTTCCTATCTGTCTTCATTTTCTCTCATTGCATTGCAAAAGAACTCATGCTTTAAATTGTATTTCCCAATTTTGTCACTTCCAAAGCAAAATTTTCTATGAAATTCAACTTTTTTTCTGCTCAGGTACAAAAAGTACTCCTACTTCTGTTTGTTTGTCCTTTGTTCAAAGCAAAACTCAGCTGTAGAAATGCTTCCTGCAGGTAAAACATTAATTTTTCTTGCTAATTATATGTGGTGTGAAAAAAAAAAACAACCACTTTTAACTGTTTTGATATGTTGACTCCTTGGTAGCATCATTTACTGGGATGCTTTGAGTGAAAATAACAAATTTTCCAGACTGGCACTGGAATATTTTGCCTTTCCATTCTTACATGTTACAAGGATATAAATTCCTAGTTATAAGTAAGCGCCCTGTCAGTGTCAGGGGGCTATGGGGCTGCAGCATGGGGCAAGGCTGGTGCTGAACCACTGGATATGGCATCTTCAGTTAATCTACACCAGTATATAACAACTTGAAGATGCTCAGCTACTTGCAGATGCCTTGCAGCACTACTAATTCACGTATTGATAGGGACCAAGTTTTAAATAACTCCAGAGACTGAATGAGTTATTGTCTTCAGACCCTCTCTGCAAATATATCTGGTTTCCATGCTTTCGCATCTTAGAATAAAGAGCAACATAAACAGATATTACTTGTTTGGGAGGCAATCTCTGCTTCCAAGCTCCAAGTCTGAACTTAAATTAGAGTTGGAGCATACCTTGCTACTACCTACATGCATGCAGTACTATAGCAAACACACAGAAAACAATCTGAACTGCACACTACAGGACCTGGGGGGCCAAACAGCAGTTAGGAAGACTACAGAGATGAGAATTGTCTTTTGGTTGAAGAACAGCCAGTTTGATGCCCTGCATCACACATTTTGTCAAGCATGAAATACGTCACTGAAGTGCTCTTCAGACTTTTATTCAGGGAAATGTCTAGGAGTGTTCACCCTTCTTGTTCTCCTTGGTAGCTAGAACTCCAAGGGCTGCTCTGAAAGTAATGCCTCCTATTTTATTATGTTGGCCTACAACATCAGAGGAAAATGTTAGTGGTATGGCAGTAAAGGCTGAACCTTCCCAACAATATCCCATTACATTTTGTTGCTTCGTGACATGGAAGGGTGTATGAAGAAAAAGCAGGGAACTGCATTCCTCCACACAGAAAAAATGGCACCCACTGACATTCATTGACGTTCGTTGAGTGTTTATAGAGTTCAACCATTAGATGTAAACAATGGTGGGTGATGAGTTTCAGCAGTGGTCACAGTGACATGAAAGACAAACCAATTACTGCAGATTTATATGAGCCTGGTATGCAGACTTTTATTCACTGCTGGTGAAAATACATAGTTAATGGTGGTGACCGTGTTGCAAAAGAATGTTTTGTAACTGAGAATTTACACTATCATATAGTGTTATTGTGCTCTTTGTATCTCCTCTAGTCTCCATGGAAATGAATATGACATATCACTTTCAGAGAACAACTGTTTGCTACAGATGCCTGTGACACCACCTACAGAAAAGCAAGATGTATGCAGAAAGAATGCACATTGTGAATTTTTACATATTTCTACTACTAGACTGCAAGCTGCTTGAATGCTGTAGTGCCAGAAGAATAAATGGAGCCAGTGTGCATCTACATATAACATCTTGCCAGAACAATTGAAGGATTGATTGTAGAATTGATTAAAAATGCATTTATATTCTTTACACTGATTTCCACCTGCACATACACATAAGAAGTGTGTTTTACTAATGAAGCTTTCAATGAAATTGAGAAGCTTTTTCAATGTTTTTGCTGCTATTAAATTAGTTTACTGTTAATGTTTCGAGTTTCTTGTGTCAGAAATGAGGAGCAGGGAACAGATTTCTAACCCATGCAAATGGAAAATACTTCATTTTTCCAATCGTGCGACTCTTTTTCTTTCATCCTGTCAAACTCATTGAGTTCTAACACTGATGGTGGCATGTTTGTTTATACAATAATGTATAGTAGTACTTCTATGATGATCAATTTAACTACTTCTGATCTAACAATAATTAGCAATATTTTATTCCATTCTTCCCACATTTGTGAAGTGATGACATCCTCTAGATTTCTGAAAAATTATTTGAATTTCTGAAAAACTGTATTTTTCTTAAATTATACCTATGACAAGCCAATGTGAGTAAATGATAAAAAGTGAAAATGCGTAAAAATTTTAGAAGAGAAGAAAAAACCAGTTTTATGTTACATGATCATTACTGGTATTATTCTTGGATTCTTTACATCTGTAACCTAAGAGTTAAGCTCTATTCCTAACATCCAATTTGCTCAATATGTTTCAAAAAAAAAACCAAATAAATAAGCAAAAAAAAAACTAGGATGCTTGCTTATGACCTCAGTAGAACTGTATTCTTGTCTGTTCTCATAACTGGAATATTTTCCTTCTTACATCCTGAAGCAAATAAAATATTTCTTTCAGGTAATGACTGCTATTCAGTGTTAGATTCCACACACTGTAGCAGTATTTTCAAATCATGTATAATCAATTTTCTAGACTCTAGTTCTTGGAGTACTTCCAAGGCTCAAAAATCTGAATAATTTCATCATGCAAGAAGATGGATTTGGAGTGAGGAGAACTTGGAAGCCAAATATCTTATCTCTTCTGAGACTTCCTCGTGTAAGAAGAATAAGAGAGAAGATGGAGAAAAAGCAAAGCAAAAGTCCACACACCATTTCCATCACAAAGTGTTTCTAAATTACCCTTACTTCTTAGAAACACAAACTATTCCCTGGGACCACATTTCCCCTAATTTCTTCTCTTTTGTTTGTTACTGGTAGAAAACATTTTTTGTTTTGATGTTTCTAAAGAATAAAAGATACACTGAAGAATCTTTCTAATCCCAAGCTGGTAGGCAGTAGGTGTCTCACTGTTTGTTCCTTAAGCCTTTTGCAAAAAGAAAACACTGAGGGCGCTTTAACACTCAACTTACATGGTCACCTTAACCTCTGTCCTAAGAGGAAGAAAGAATCATAGACAACATGGGAAAAGATTTAATATATAAATATTTTTCCACAAGTAAAATGAGAGAGCTATTCCCTGGATATTGTGTATTTAAAAAAAAAAAAAAGACAAAAATAAGCAGATTTGCATTTTCAACTGCTATTTATCAAATTATGCCAAGAACATTAAAAAAACCATGTCACCAGGAACACCCTCCCTTCCTGCTTCCCATCACCCACATACATTTATATCATTAAATGAAATCTCAGCCTGTTCATTTTTCAGTCAGAAGCATCAGAGCTTGGCAGAAGCAAACCACCATAACCATCCACACCAATCTGGAGGGCAATGACAGAAAACAGAAAGCCTTTTTGCTGCATAGAATACCAGCAGTTCATCATCCTCTCAACAGCACAATGAACAAATAATTTTAATTTCACAGAATTGCTACTGAGGGCATACTGGAAGTGGCTAGTTCCTGAACATACACACATGACTATATTTATAGTTATGGTTAAGGTTACATAAGCAGTTCCATTCTAATGAATTACCTTACAACACTTTATCATGAGACAAAAAGATAAACACAGTTTTAGATTTGAAAGTTCTAAGCAAATGAGAAGAAATCTCCTTTAGCATTCACAGGCACCGCAATAAAAAGAAGGGTCCCCTACCCTTCTCTGATCCCTCTGGCAACAGATGAGGTTTAGAAAGGAAAACGACACAGACCATCTAACCATTCATTCTTCCTGGACAGAAACATTCCCACTCTATTCTGTCACAATTAAGTCGCTCCCAATTTCCAACCTACATGGAGTACCCCTCTGCTACAGCAGTTAACTGAGTAAAGTTTAGTAAAGCTGTGAATGAAGATTCCAGAAAAAAAAGAATTTCTTAGAGGTCTAAGTTTTTCACCTAAAAAAAACTTAAGCTACAGAGTGTTTAGTAACTCACTGGCTTTCACTGAAGACATGGGAGCTCTCATCTTTAATAATCCAGTCAACACTGTAAATAATCAGGTTGCAGCAAACACCAAGTATCATTCCATGAGACAGCAAGTCCCCCATCTATTAGAGTTTTAACTAGGATTCAAGGAAGGAAATACTTTAGGTATCAGCAGTTCTCAGATTCATTTCTGCCCATGATAACTTTCCGTTGAAGGCAATTTAGCTAACTCTCCTGAGCAGATGAGAGGATTTGCTTCACTAATCTCTCCCACACTTATCAATCTGTTAGTCTCCATGTAGATTGTGTGCATCTGATCTTTTATCCAGGAAAAACAAGAACAGAAATACACACACATACATTAATTATAATTAATTATACACACATATATATATATTTATTTATTAATTGGACATCCCATAAGAAGTTCTAGCTACTGTAGAGGGAGTCCCTGGCACTTTGTGCTTAATCAAGCATTTACTAAATCACATATAGCGTATTAAGTTCCTTATCGCGCACTGTTTTTCTTCAGTACTGCAGTTGATGGGCAATATTTATGTATGTGCCAGACATCAGATACAGTTAACTCGAAAGAATCCTAATGATTATGCAGATTAAAAACAGTGTGACTGATTCAATCTTCATGGTTGCACATCTGAACTTCACTAATTCCTGATAAAACTCACAGTGCATTCCTCTTAGTTACAGAGCAATTTTATAATAACACAAATGTATACATAGCTTCAAACTTTTTTTAAATAAGAATTCAAAGTAAGAAATAAGACCCATTTTGCTGACAGAATCAGAAGATTAGCCATAAAACTGAGGCATTAACAGGAGGATCAATCCTGATATGTGTTTCTGACATAAAATATTGCTTGGTGCTGCTTCATGGGAAATAATAAATTCACTGAGGTGCTACATTAATCAGGCCATCCATGACAGCCTTAATATATATCTTCTTAAATGAAACTCATTGCTTTTACAGGCACATAATGCCGTTCCTCTGTCAGCTTTTAAAGCCCGTCTGAAAGCTCTACAGAAGATGTAGGTGTCACAGGCAAACTTCTCAATGAATATTCATTGTGCTGCCTGCAGTATTTTGAAACTAACATCCACTTTAAGTAAAGGGAGAATACTGCCCTCCTCAAAAGGACTTAGTTTAAGAAAATAATGATCTGAACAGCAGAAGGTTTAATCTGGTTTCATAGAGAGGAAAAAAATGACTGGTTACCTTGTCTTTTCATTTTTAGCAGAAAATTAAATTTGAGATGTGTGTGATAAATTTACATATTTATTTGTTATTTACATATTTATTGTAAGTGAAAGGGCATGGTGCGGGGATCAGGGGAAAAATAAGAGAACAAACTTTCCAGACACTAGGACTAGCCAAGTAAGGCAATTCTAGCTTAAAGACTTGATTTTATTGGTTATACACTCTTCCTCTACAGAACCAATTTTCCCATCCGATACATCATCAGTCCCACCTCCTAGCATAAAATATCAAAATTAAGATGAAAATATTTATATTTTAATTTCATCATTAAGTGACAGTACCAACAACTGTCACTCAATAGTCACTCAAAAATTTGACGCAATGATTTTTGTATAATTGGATGTATTCATTTAATTCCCAATGCATTCCTTTAATTTGGGAACACATTCAGATAACATCTTCAAATCATTAAAAAAAATTGTTCAGTACTTCAAGAATGATTACAGACAAAGTTGAAGAAAGGAAAGAAAGATGGGCAAGGAAAAAAGACAAAGATCAGAACAAAAAGCCACATTTCAGTACTGTTGTACTGAAGGTACTCTATTAGAGAGTGTAATATGAGTACTACAGGGGAAGGACATGGTGCTGTAATAGACAAGTAAAGGGTAACAGCTTTATTAGCTGGCTATAAGCCTTTTTCACAACTTAAAGCCCAATTCCTTACAGTAATTAAGACTGAATTCCCAACCCTCCTCTGTTTTTCTGTTGGAGGAGTGTGAGAAGTCAGCCTTATCACTGTCAGTGAAATAATTACTGCCACAAACTCCTAGCCATCATAGTCATCATATGTAGAAAGCCAACCTAGCGAAAATGTCTGGATAATCAACTGCTGTGAATAAAGGCAAATCAGCTGCTTATGAATTCTGAAGAAAATTAAACTCACTGACACATTTGAATGAAACTGGTAGACACCTATTTTTTCAGCTTGTTTATTCATATCTGCGCTGAATAATGTATTAATTTCAATTTTTTTGAACAAGCATCATACTCAAGCAGATATTTCTCTAAGGAAAAAATAACTCATGTTTAAGTAAAAATAAACTATGAAACTGTCTTTAATGTTTGGATACTAAGAATTAAATGAAAAATAAGTTTTCAAGGTAAACACTAAATATTTTACATTCATTTTCCGTACACTTCTACCTCAAAGATGCCTGTGGAAAACCCTGTGCCCATTTCTCCTAGCAAAGATCTAGGTTTCTTGCCAGATATTCTTCAGAAAATATTCTGTGAAGCTGTGCAGAGGAGTTAAGCATGCACAGCCTGTGAGAGGCTTAAAAGCAGTGCACTCCTATCACCACTGCTATATTTATCATTAGTTCAACAATTGATTATGTTGTAAGACAGCTTTCACAGTATGAGATCAGCACCAGAGAGGTGCCCTTGTACATTATGGTGTTTCACACAGGGAGAGGGTAGAGCATGCTGCTTCCTCATTCCCTGTACTATGGAGCAGGTGCTTAATCCCAGCTCACACCCCAGAAGATCAGCAAAGTGTCTCCACAGACCTGCAGACCAGGTTAGGTAAATGTGTGGGGCTTAAAGAGAAATACATTAGGTATAAGAAATTCCTATTATAAAAGGAAAACTAAAAAAATCCTAAATCTTATGTCTGTTACAAGGCAATCTGACAGTCCTCGTTGGCTGTCTTTCCTGCAGAGCAGTATCACAGCATGGGAAACAATGAACAAAGGCAAGCAATACTTGAAGTTCAATTTTCATCAAAGCATGAATTTTCTGACAAAAGCCATACTGCATTTAGGAGTATAACTTTTATTTTCAGTTAGAAACTTTTTCTTCTTAAGACATTTTTTATTAAGAACTAAAATTGCTTTACAACAGAATCCTGAAAAGTATGTACTAATTCAAAAAGCCAATTCCTTAAACATAGGTTTTTTGGTGCTTTCTCTTCATTGCCTTAATATGCAAGATAACCTCACGACACAAAGTCATAGATCCTGCTGCCTTTCTCACTGTCACTTAAAACCTGCTGAAAGATTAGCCAGCTTAAGTTTTTCTTACAAAAGCCCTCAGAACCCACCTGAGTCCATGGAGATTAATTCAGAACTTGACACAGCCTTCCCAGGAAACTGAGATTGAACCTGGAGATATCAGTGCTGAGAAAATCACACACTTCTTAGTGGGCAATACTCTGAATCTCTTTCAGTTAGAAACTTTTTACCTGTACAACTATAGTCCTGCAAATCTTGTGTCTATTTCTCCCAGCCTATTCTAACCACAGCACTTGTCATTTCCCTGAAATAGAGAATTCCTGGCTTTTTGATTTGCTAACCCTTGTGAAAAAAACAAGTGTTAGGCAGAGGGAAACAGACATGCATTTTTTCTGCATTAGCATCTAGCACAACATCAGGAAGCAGAGGGAACTGAGGTGACAGAAGACTCAAGGCAGCAGGTTCCAAAACATTGCACACTGGAGCATACTTGACTCTGGGAACTGAATTGAAAGCACCAACACATAGAACTCTCTCTCAATTTAGCATCTTTTAAACAATTCCATCAGCGGGCAAATAAACCTCCAGAGTGAGCTTCCTTTTTCATTCTGGCAATTCTCATTCTCCCCTCAGATCTTTGAGCAGTAACTTAACTTTGCATCACTAGGTCCATCTTTGTTTCAGAATAGCTGAAAGAAGCCTTATTAAAGGCTGCTAAAAATATCTTGCAGATTTTTTAAGGACCAACTTAATATACCTTCCTCTGGTAATTGGTTTTGGCAGCTACATGACTGTTATTCACTAAAGCCAGCTCCCAGATGTGTGGGAAATGAAGATGGAAAGAGTGGATACAAATGTGATTTCAGTCTACATTTAAGATTTCCAAATCCTGAGATTAGTTTGTCATCTCTGATTCCCTCTGTAAAATACAGCACTCTCAATAGAGACTGCTTTACATTATACCTGAAAAAAAAGTCCCAAGTTTATAATGAGTACTCTGGAGTTCTGCAATACATCTTCAGTGACTTTCTGTTAACTGAAATCTACCCATAAGAAGCATAAGCCTAACAAAACTTATTTTTTGCTGGAATTTCTGGAGACTGTCCATCAAATTAATAAAGCAAAAGTTCGTTTTTATGTTGGCCTATTTCTAAGCAAAATTTATAAACACTGAAATGAAACAATTAAAAATATCACATTCTCCTCATAGAACAATGTACTGCGATTAGTCTAAATTTATTTAATTCCTATAGTTCTATTTTGAAGTATGAGGAACAGCAGAATTAAATGTGTATTTTTAAAATTTTTTCCAAAATTTGAAATATGTCAAGGTAAAAAACATTTTTAAAGTACACAAACATGTCATTGTTCATTTCAATTTGTCCAGATTTTGCTACTGAAAGTGTGTGAGAATACTGATACATGAACTATAAATGTTTGGACAAAAGAAAAACATACTCTTTGAGCCCATCACGAACACTGATAAGCACCAAATTGTTTTCTCCTGTACTTTATATCCCCAAGATAGCCGTGTATTTAGATTCAAGGAGAAAAAAACATCAGATGCCTTGAAGCCACCCCTCAAATAAATAAGCACACACTTTGGGCTCAAAAACCCAAATTCTGACTTGGATCATCTGTGTCGGACCTACATCTCTGGGACATCACCAATTTAGGCCTCCAGATCCTGCAGTCAAAATTATTTGTGCTACATTTGACAATATACAATGTCATTCATCACAGTATGATTATACAGCAGTGACGTCACCACGTCATTCTATAGGCATGCTGTCCTACACAGAAGCAATAGTAATTGTACACATGATAGGGACAGGATTGTCTGCTACAGAATTGTAGTTCACTACTCAACTGAGCTTCTGACTTTGTTAAAACACATTAAAATCAGTATTTTCCCCAGTTTCTATAGGAACACAATGTAGTGCATTAATGACTGAAGTGCCCCTTATGCATGGTATTAATCATTCACAGTTTTTTATCCTCTTCTCTCTCCTTCCTTTCCCATAGTTCAAGACCAAGCTTCTTTGTTAATACACTAACAGCCCAGTTTTGAAAATTATGAGCGTAATCTTAACGAGCATCCATTTACTAGATTTTGACAAGAGTGTATTGCTTTAATATATTATATCACTTTTTACCACAAGACTTTTATTTGCTTTCTTCTAAGCTTCAATCATTATTAATGCTATGCATTCAGTTCCTGAAGTACACAGACATTCAGTGTTATAACCCAAATTTGGATTTTTGTGATCAGCACTTTTTCATTTCATGACACCTTTGCCACAGCAGTCAAACAGCCTCTCAGAAACAGTTTAATTCAACTCATTTAAGCTCACCTGCCTAATTTGCTCATTTCCTCTGCATCCCAGGACTCAAATGTGGTCATTTAAGTTAGTATGCACATATGACCCTTTTCCAATTAAACACATGTACCTTGCTGTTCTCTAAACTACTGTAGCATCACAGATGAGACTGCCTGATCTCTTCCTTGACACGCCCGGCTATCTGAAACACACTTTAAATACTTAGCTCGGGTTTTACTCTAATGCTTCTGCTTTTCACTTTCACACCTGAACGTAGTAAAATTGTTAATATTTTACACTCTGTAAATCTTTGGAAAATTCTGGAGAAACTGAGAGGTATTATTTCCAATCATTTAAAATTCTGATTCACTTGGAATATTAAAAGGTAATTTGCACTAAACCATGGCCTTTGCTTTACACACATTCCTAAAAATTACTTTGGAATCTGTAATGAAAACAGACTGGCTTCCAATTAACTATGTTGACTTGTTATTCAATGACCACAAAAATAAATTATATTAGTGTAAGTAAACAATCCCTTTCTCCTCATCACATATTCTGTAGTTTCTTACTTCATTTCATTAGTGTTTTATGCAATGAAGACTCCAAGAACAAACAAATTCTTCCTTCAATATTTATATATCTCTCACCTGGCTTCGCCCAGACACACCTTATGCTGCAGTGTATTATTTTAGATTTTGCAGCTTTCTTCCTAACACAGAACTCAAAAGTGATGCATATCAGACATTGTAAGGGAATTTTCACATGAAACAGAAACAGCAGATTAAAGCAGCGTAGGTGTAAATATGTGAAAGTAAAATTCCCTACAAAGGAATGCCCTGTGTAGCTTTCATGCTCTCTAAAGGCTGAATCTCCACTGTTGCATTATCATTCTTAAAACTCATCTTCAGACTTCTACATGTCTTACTGCTTTGCTATGTCCAAGCTCTTAACTGGACTGAATCTAAATTCTTCTTTGATGTTTATAGATAAAGACAAAGTAACTACTTTGAAGATGAACACAGAGGAGAACGTGAGCTTAGATTTCACCCTCTCTATTCCCCAAAACATGTTTCTATATTTCAGTCCACGGCACCAAGTCCAATGATTATCTTTGTCAATACTGTCACTGCAGGTATTCACACACACACATACACACACAAAAGAAAAACAGTAATAAAAACTGGAAATAGTTCTCTGTAGAACTGAAATTTTGCAGCTAAATTCTTTCATGTTATATATATGGGTACCAACAATCCAATTTCCTAAAATAGCTATTCTTTGCTTCTCTGATTTCTTCTCTTGTTTTTACAAGACAAATCAGATGGATAATTAACCAAGCAAAGGAGAGAGCTTCCTAGTACAGATTGCTGGCCCACAACCACAAAGTACTCTTGCTTACATCACATCATTCAGCATGAAGAGATTTGGGGCAGGATTTACTTCCCTGAGTTTCAGATTTTTAACAGTACAGACATCTCCATTTAAGCTAGTCACCTACATTCAATTTAGAGAAAGGAAAAGTATAACCTCTGGGCACAATTCATCTAACTCTAAATAAATGGCTGAAACAGGTCAGATGAATCCCACTCTGTTTTTTCCCGGATGACTGTAAAAATAGTTTACTATAACTTATACAACAAAGTCTTTTTATTGAAGAGGTACAAAGCAAGGACAAATCCATCTCATCGTCACTTTTAACAAAAAACATGGAAATGTATCTGGTAACAGCCCATCATTCTGCAATCAAAAGAAAAGCAATAATATTTCACCAAAACCGTCTGAAAATACAAAAATGGTACTACTGTCAAGTTTGACGTCTGCCAGTTTTTACTTGCAGATGATAACATTCAAAAGTTGGTTTTCACTGATGAAATTACTATAAGTTATGGAAGGCAAGAACAAGTTGCAGGTTTCCTTCCAGTGAACTGCCCAACTCTAAGACATCAGAATACAGCGAAGTAAGCTATACAGAAGCCTATGTAATAACAGATCTTCTATAATTTTCTGAGAGTTTCAAGAGATACCTGGCTTTCAAATTCCTCAGTATCTGTAGATATTAAGGTATACTTTCACGACAGTGTTTTGACTATATTATGCTTTTAAGAAGACACTCTCTGTTTCCCCTCCCCCCAGCTACACTAAGTTACTTAGGAGACCATTAGCAATTTGCCATTCATTGTTGGTTTGTTTTTAAACAGATGAAGACATCAACCAACTGAATATTGCATGGTAATGCACTGTGATAAAAGTTGTTTGTGATGTAATCATGACATCAGAACTAGCTACCCTACAAGCTTTGAGTTTTACACAGAATGTTAAGCTTTAGTCATTCATATAATTAATTCAAGTAGTCTTTGTTTGTAGAGATTTTAATTACCATGTGTTAACTACAAATCTTAGTCTCTCCATTCTTTAAAAATTGCAGAATTTTTCAATTTCTACCTGAAATGCAGCAATCAATAAAGAGAAGAAAATATTACAAATTAGAAGAAACTGATAAATTCTAATTAAGCGCAACCATCAAATCTAAACAAATTTATACTCTAGAAGACATTTTACATACTACTATTCTAAGAAATCTACTGAAAAAATTACTGAAGTATACAAAGTATGCAAGACTTATAATTCTGATTTTAGAAAATATATGTTATACAGAGGTAAAATTTAATAAAGAAAAATGTGAAAAAAAAAAGTGAGAAAGTTAAAACACAAAAGATCTTTCCACTCCTTCTCCACTTTGGTTATATATTTTTTTATTATTATTATTTTTAAACACACAAAGGATAGTTACGCATTTCTTTTCAGATTTTTTGCATCTCTTTTCAGACCCTATCAATGCAGCTATATTTATCTAATCCCAGTCAGAAGGCAATAAAACAACACATCCAAAAATTCTGTTCTGGTTTACAGTTATCACACTCCAAGTAAAAGGCCTTGGATATGTTTATAAAAGTTGCATACAGGAAATAGGTATTTATAACAACAGAATCGAGACAGACTGACAGAATCACAGGTCGATCTTCTTGTCCAACCCCCTTGCTAAAGGAGGCATACCCAGCTTACCTCATATGTAAAGACAGACATAAGCAAAGGTTTAGGGTGTTTTCTGAATAAGATTGGACAGATAGATTTAACCAGCTTTAATAAGCCAAGTTAAACATTAATAAAAGAAGGGAGCTGTAAACACTATTATATAACCAAAATTTCTGTATTACCATTATGTTCAGATACAATAAGCATTTATCTGAGGACTTAATTCTGGAAAAGCATTATTTATGCCCATCTTTCTATTGACTTTGATAAGTCTATTCATTTGAGCTAAACATAGCATGGGGTTCTGCTTTATATTCAATATTCTTGATTCATGCTCTAATAATGTTGCTGATTTATTTCCTCTATTAACTAATCCTCTTGACTTTCTGTAATCGTTAAATTGTAAGTTGTTTTCTGGAAGAGATGGAAGTGAAGCTATATTGCTGAAAGGAGTAGGGAAAAAGCCTGATCATTATATCTGTATTTGATTTTATTTAGTAATCTATTTTTATAATAGTTTTTACTATTTATATTTATAATTTACTACAGGTAATTTCTTTTCAGATGAAGAATTATGATTTTAAACAGCTGTAGTTGTAAAGATATACATTTTATCAGACATTAGTCTCTTTTAAACAAGCTAACTAAGACTTATGAGCCTGTTTCTGTTTGTTCCCAATCACATCCTTATCATTTGAGGATGCTTCTTTGTGGTGCCCTAATGAGATGGTAATAAAAGAGTCTTCTCTGATGCTCTTAAACTCTGATGACTTTACATACACTTTTTCATAATTATATACCCTAATAATTTAGTAATAATAATAAAGTTCATGATGCACTTCAGATTTTAGAATGGAAAGTAATTACTAAGCCATTAACAACATTTGGTTTCTGCACAAACACATTTTATCTTTTAAACTCTAAAGCTAACATTTGAGAATTTCTTTCCTGCAAGTAATTTACCAGCAATTAAGTTTCCTGGGCTGTCTCTCCAGTTTCCAAATTATGTATATATTACTTACAGTTTCATATGTTCTACTCTGGAAAGAGCTTCCAGTGTTTCCAGTACATGCTGTGATTCGTGTGAAAACTTTCAAGCGTGTCTTGAAATGACTCCTTTCTTGCCTCTCTGAAGTCAGACCCATGACCATAAGAGAGATTCTCATCTCTTAATTAGTGTTTAAAAATTATTTTTAATAAATGGTAAGATCTGAAACACCCTAACTGAAATTTTTTCAGCAGGAAAAATCTCCCTCATGATACACTAAACAGAAGTTACAGGGACATATAGGAAGACTTTGAAAAGAACAATTTTTAAACTTTGTTTGCACTTAATGGTTCAATTAAAAAATCAGTGCCCAAAGACAAACCTGTTCTTCTATATATATATATATAACATTGTTGCATTTCTCACTTTTAACC
Organism: Odontophorus gujanensis; assembly: GCA_013399175.1. NCBI lineage: Eukaryota > Metazoa > Chordata > Aves > Galliformes > Odontophoridae > Odontophorus > Odontophorus gujanensis. The sequence goes on along the minus strand of VXAB01010413.1, from coordinate 28,655 downwards.
CTAATATCCAATTATATCCCATATCTCCCCTTACCTTTCTAGTATAAAAAAAAAAAAAAACACCAAAAAAAACCACAGTAGTAAAGAAATATCAGAAATGAAATTTATTTTTTTCCTCTGATACTCTATTTTCTAGATCATTTTTAGGACAGAGCACATAGATGTATGCTTCTTAAAATAATAAGTTCAAAATTATGCTTTGGATATCTATGCAAACCCTTTAATTAAGAGAACCTCCCACTGACTTATACCCTCATCATGTGCTGCTTCCTCAATTGGTATCATCTCTTAGCAAAGAAAGGCTTATGGTTTCAGAAGTTACACCTTATTACTATGTTTTTTTTGATCAAATCTAACAAACAGTTTTCAAAGGGTTTTTTTTGAATCCTAACTTTAAAAAAGAGGAAACAACTGTGTACCCACACTCAAAGAGGAGAATGAGAAGCAATGGAATGGCTCTTTTCCATCTTCCTTTTCAGCTTTCTTTCTGTCTCTTTTAAAGTCAGTTATTCATATGGAATGGAACCTGCTGGTCATGCAATTCAAAGATAATATTCAGCACAGAAGAACTAGTGTTTTCACCCATCATAGTGGTAATTATGCCACTCTTTTTCATTATGTGAAAGCATGCAAGTGTGCCATTGTCAGAATCCATTGGCCTCCAGCGACCAAAGGAAGTATAATGCTTGCTGTACATAACAGCAAATTACGCATGAAGCATTACATATATATATATTTATATATATACACACACAAAGGAACTATGTTGTTTGTTTGTTTGTTTTAGATTAGCCTGTTGCCTCATATCCCTGCCCAAAATGATGAAGTTTCTCCATAAATTACCTAGTTTTTCAGCATGTCTGTCTTCTAATCCNTTATGTGAAAGCATGCAAGTGTGCCATTGTCAGAATCCATTGGCCTCCAGTGACCAAAGGAAGTATAATGCTTGCTGTACATAACAGCAAATTACACATGAAGCATTACATATATATATATTTATATATATACACACACAAAGGAACTATGCTGTTTGTTTGTTTGTTTGTTTTAGATTAGCCTGTTGCCTCATATCCCTGCCCAAAATGATGAAGTTTCTCCATAAATTACCTAGTTTTTCAGCATGTCTGTCTTCTAATCCCATATCACTGAACATTAACAAACTGCAGTGAAGGTCAAATTCTGCAGAGCTGCTTTTAAAAAATTTATATTCACTTTTGCCTCTCCGTTTTTAATCTTTCCCTTTGGAATAAGAGAGACAGCACTACTTGCTGAGAAGACTTTAAGAAACGCATTGCCTTGACACAAGGCCTTTCTCTGAATGTTAACAAAGTTTCATCAAACTTGACCAGATAAGAAGCAATTTAACTTCTAAAGAGAAAAAGGCAAATTAAGTTTCTCATCCTTTTCAATGTAGTGAGTGTTCAGGTGAGGTCAAGAATGACAGAAAGAGGCAAGGAGCTACATGAAGAATAACTGAGGACTTGACTGTACTAATATGGAAATCCATGGAGCATAACATCCACTGCCATTAATGCTATTTTTGGTCATTCCCTCCCAGTATTGGCTAAGTAAGTAAAAAATGGAATAAAAGAATGGAGAAGGGTAACAGAATGGACAGACACATAACAGTTTTGTACTTAGAAATAATTCGACAGACTGCAATTCTTTAGCTTTGAGAAAAAAAAAATACTGTGGAGGCACTGAACAGATATCTGGAACATCACGGCAGATATAGGGAAAGCTAAACAGTAGCAACCATTCCTTATTTTCCACAGTGTAAGAAGAGGAAACTCATAGTACTGCCAGTCAGAAATTCAAATTCATCAGAAGGAATTATATTCTCCACACAAAATGTGATTAGACAGTAAAACTCACAAGAGACACAATGTACAAATGAATTTATAAAGGGATGAGATAAATTCATGAAAGAGATATCAATTCAAGCTACTGAATACAGGGGTTTGATGGAGCCTCTGGCTAATGAAGTCATTCATCTGCTTGTTGCTCGAAACTGAATGGGAAGGGCTCCTCTGACTGATTCTCTTTCTACAAGCTTTACCTAGCATCCGCTACAGGATATTGCTGGGAATAAGACATTAGGCTAGACAGACAGCTATCAAGTTCACCATGGCAACTCTGAATTTAAAAGAAAAAATAGTATTCACAAATATTTCATTTTCAAAACCACTATGGAACAATTTAACAAATAACGGTTTCTAAATACAAACAGCTACAAATACATTATCTACAGCACTTTATTTGGTTGATAAATACTCATCAGGCAAAAATTATTTCAACACTTTGAGTATATGACAAAGACAACAATATATACTGGATATATATTGGATTCTCTAAGGAACTAATGTAAGGGCATTAATAAAAGTAATGACTGTTTTAATCTTTTGGGAAAGCACTGAGTGTACTGGTTTAAAAAGTAGATGACATTCAAAATTATTTGATACCACATGATAATATCTACCATATCTCACACTCATCATTAGCCCCAGAGCTTTTAACAACTGTAGAATCAACAAAGAAAGAATATCAACTGTTCTAGATCCTGGGGTCTCAGTTACCAAGTTTACTCATTTTCTCCTCAGGCCAATCAGAATTAAATTCAAAAAAAAAAATAAATAATTAACAAGTACACCAGGAGTGAGCTGAATTAGATGAGAGAGAAAGAGAATGGTAATTACAGAGTTCACCTGAAGGTGGTTTCCCCTGCATCTCTAAAATGTCCATCAGCAGTTTTTCCTTAAATATTGAAAAGCAACAGCAGAATCTGAAAATAAGTTAAAAATCATTGGAGTATTTTGTTGCAAATATTGCTTGTGTTTAAAATCAAGTTCTTTCTTAGGCACAGTGAATTGACTGTTTAATGAATAATATGTAACATGAGCTGTGTATGAAGTCAAGTATGAGCTTTTGCTCAAAGCATAACTTATTTTGCCTAAAGGCTACAGCTGAAGTTACGAGGTATCTTATTCATCTTAGTAACTGAATGAATAGAGGCAGTTTCATTTGATATTCATCACCATAGTGCAATATAACCCTTTCCATTGCCAGAGAGGATCATCCTTGAATTGTATGATTAAGAAGGGAAAAAGTACTGTGTGATGTACCTTTGGCAGAGCATAAAGGACTCTTAAGAAGCTAGAAAGACAGCTGACCCTGCCTGCTGAGATAAATGGATGCAAGATGGGACTGAGCCCAAGGGCTCAATTCTCAGCACAGCGATTTCCACTTCAGGATGAGGAGCAGTATCTCAAGCAGCGAATATGGCTGTTTCCTTGGGAAGAACTGAGGACTTGGCATTGCATGATTAAAGGATACCTGAAGAAATTGTATTTTCTTGATACACTAAGCCTTGGCAGAATTACTTATTACTTCGTGGTTGCTTAAATAAAAGACTGTTTTCTTAACTCGGAAGACTCTCTTATCCTCTTTATGGAAGATGGTTCTTTTTAAGTAGAGTTCCTTTAGTTGATTGAACTTACTAGTTCTCTGACTTTCACAGTAACAGGGAATGTGAAGTGAGCTGACAGATTATCAAAAGTCCAACAACAACAACAAAAATCACTATTTAACTGTAGATGGATTCCTTAAATCATTCCTCTTCAGAAATATGTTTAAGTGAGATCCAATTACATGGAACATGCTGTGTTGCCATAACTCCACATACAGCCTGCCAAAAGTAATTTATCAGGCATTCAGCCTAGGACAGCTAGTAGTAAGCCCCAGTTCCTGTCCTCTCACCACACTGGCAGTGGCTCCTCCTTGCTGAGTGGCCTGACCTGGTTCTAGGTATATATCCATCACTCAGTAACAACCACAGCATCAGGCCCAAGACAATTCCTCTTCAGTCAGTATGGCCCAGGTGATCCAAAAGCTTGGACATCCATGCTGCATATTCATCTCTACCTTCTCAAAAAACCTGTTGATTCACTAAAGGTAAGAAACTCCTCTAAGATAATATGGTTTCGATAACATCCAGCAAAACCCAAGAAAATTTCAGTCATTCTCATTTTTTCTCCCTAGCAAAGTAACTGTGATCTGCTGAAGACCCTATGCAACTCAGAGCTCCTCATCATTTTGTCTTCCATGCTGAGCAGTACCCCTATGCCTGGAAAAGGGCTTATTCTGATTTCGCTGAAGATCTTCAGTCGGCAGATATACTGAAACTTCCAGACCACATACCTACAGTGCAGCCTATTTCACAGGAGCCAGAATTTCACAAGCTTATAAAATAGACTACAATGAAGGCAACTCATTATGTATGCGGAAAGAGTCTAAAGATTAGTCAGCAAATTCTAATGGCAAAAAAATTTCACCTTTTGTTGTCCTTAACATTCTCTGTTCCCTCTAAGAATTTCCAAACGCACCAATTGATGTAATAAATGAAATACAGCTCTGATTTAATGCAAAGGAAGACAGTTTGAACCTGTAAACCAGTCACTATTCACTACATCTCAGATTAAGTTTTCCCTGCTGTAGAATTAAAAACCTGAATGCCTGAATATCATGCAAATAGGAACGGAAGCACGTCATATTGTCTCCTAATTTTTAATGTCTTTTGGCACATCTTTTTTTTAATTATTATTATTTATTTTATGCTGAAATTCACTTCATCTAGGCTAATCAATCTTTTCCACAGAAGAAAACAAAAATGTATGGTGTTTTGAAAAGTCACTCTTTTGAAAGACAGGCACTCTACCACACACAACAATTTATATATGAAGTCTAGTGAGTAAATTGCTACCTGCTATTCTCCTGCAATGCTGCTTTGCTGGCTACCCTTGAATCAACTACCCAGCACATAATTCACAGGTGTCTCTTTCAAAAATCTCTTGATTTCATACAATTCTCTTTCAAAACTCTTCAGAGTAGCACCTTGTTCAAGATTACACATAAAAACTTGAGGAGAGCCCAGAGTCAGGATATATGTTACAAATAACTTTGAAAATCTTTGCCACGTATTCTTCCCGATTAATTCAGGTCTAAGGTAACCATGACTATCTGGTACCAGGTCTACAACTGGCCTCACAGAATCAGAGAATTGGAGGGGATGCAGAGGACCTCAAGAAATCATCAAGACCAACTTCCCTGCTGAAGTAGATTACCTACTATCAATTAGGTAATTGCAAGGGTAGACGTCTAGATGGGTCTTCTCCAAACAAGGAGACTCCACAGCCCCCCTGGGCAACCTGTTCCAGTGCTCCGTCACACTTACCACAAAAAAGTTTGACATGTTTGTGGAAGGGCTTTAGGTCATTGCCCCTTGTCATATCAGTATTCACCACTAAAAAGAGTCTGGTTTCATCCATTTACCTTCCATATCCCTTTATAGAACCATAGAATCACCAAGATTGGAAAAGATCTCTAAGATCATTCAGTCCAACCATCCACCTATCACCAATATTTCTCACTAAACCATGTCGCTTAGTACAACATCTAAACATTTCTTGAACACCTCAAAGATCAGTGATTCCATTACCCACCTGTAAGGCCTCCATAGGGTCTTCCTACGCCCAGACAGATTGACACTTTCTCCCAGTTTGGTGTCACCTGCAAACTTACTGAGGGTGCACTCAATGACCTTATCCAGGTCATCAGTAAAGGTACTGAACAGAACAGGTCCCAATACTGACACCTGGGGAACATCACCTGTGATGAAGCTGTGATGAACACCAGCTGGATATAGCTTCGTTCACCACCACTGTCTGGGCCCAGCTATCCAGTATACATGTCCAAGTCAAAGCAGATTGGTAATCACCTCCCATCAGCTCCCTCAGCATCCTCAGGTGGATTCTATCTGGCCCCATGGACTTGTGGCAAACCAGGTGGATTAGAAGGTCTCTTACCATTTCTGCCTGAATCGTGAGGGGTTAACCAAGACTTCCAGATCAGGGGGTAGACTACTCCAAGGATAACTGGTCTGACTTTTAAAAACTCTGTAAAGAAGTAAATAAGTAAAGATGTAAAGAAGGCATTGAGAACCTCAGCCTTTTCCTTATCCTCAGTGGTCATATTCCCCATTGCATCCAGTGAAGAATGAAGACTCTCCTTAGCTTTCCTCTTACTGCTAACATAGTCGTAAAAAAATGTTTTGCTCTCTTTTACCCCAATGACAAAGAGTTCAAGCTTGGCTTTTCCCTTTCTAATTTTCTCCCTGCACGCACAAACTACTTCTTTGGTGTGGATGAACAGGGAGCTTTTCCAGAGGCTCCAGGAGAAAAAGAAAATCTTCCTCCCAAGGAAGAAGGGATAGGCAACTTGAGGAGAGTAGTCTTCTTCCCCACTGGCTCATCCTGTGGCAGGATGTGACAGGAGGATAGCCTGCCCTTGTGCCTTTAAGTCTTCATTTTTGAGGAGCAATCATCCATCCTGGACCCATTTATACTTCAGGACTGAATCTCAAGGGACTCTCCCTGCCAGCATCCTGAACAGTTCTAAGTCCAGAAGTCCAAGGTAGCAGTTTTGCCTCATCAAGAATCGAGAACTCTACAATTTCACGGTCACTCTGTCCAAGACAGCTACTGACCTTCACATCTCCTGCCAGTCCTTTTCTGTCTGTGAACAGCAGGTCTAGTGGTACACCTCCCTGGTAGGCTATCTTACCAGCAACATCAGGAAGTTATCTTCCATGTGTTCTAGAAATTTCCTAGAGCGTTTTCGGTTGTTTGTTTGTTTGTTTTTCTGTGCTGCACTGTATTTCCAACATATATCAGGGAAGTTGAAGTCTCCTGTGAGAACAAGGGGTGGTGATCTGTCTCCTCATCCTGCTTTGGCAGCCTATAACACACTCTCACCAGGATATCCCATCTTGTTGGCCCTTCCCCTGATCCTTACCCATAGAAACTCAACCTTATCATTCCCAACCCCGAGTTCAACAACATCAAAACACCCTCTGACAAAGAGAGCCATGCCACCACACCTCCTTCCTTGCCTTCTCCCTTCTGAAGAACTTATTGCCATCAACTGCAGCACTCCAGCTGTAGTAGCAATCCTACCATGTTTCCGTAATAGCAACTACGTCATAGATTGCCTCCCTCACCATGGCTTCCAGCTCCTCCTGATGCATGCACTGGTGTAGATGTACTTCAGCTAAGCCACTTGCTTAACCCCAGTCCCATCATCATTCCTCTAGGCTCACCTCTAGATAACCTAGTTTTATTCCCTTTCCCCTTCACATCTAGTTTAAATCTATTTCAATGAGCCCTGCCAGCTCCTGGGCAAAGATATGTATTCTCCTTTGAGATCCATCCACAGTCATCAGGCCAGGCACCAAGTAGACCAGCCCACGGTAAAAAAAATTATTGTATTTGCACCAGCCTCTCAGCCATGTATTTATGAGATGGATTTTCCTGCTCCTCTCAGTGTCCTTCCCTGCCACTAAAGGGATAGAGGAAAAGACCACTTGCATGCCCACTCCATCCACAAACGGCCCCAGTACCCTGAAGTCCTTTCTTATACTACTCAGGTTTCTATTTACATACCCCAAAATGTTTGTTCCTGTTTAGATGAAGATAATTCTCCTGCTGAAGCTACTGAGATTTAAACCTGAATCCATACAAAATAAAGGATAAAATATATTCTTATTGCAAATAGGTCAAGTAGCTACCAAATTCTTTCTAATCATCAGAAATATTTGAAGATTTCACCAACATTTACAAAATACTCAGTGATCTAAAAATATACTTTACCAGCCAAATTTAACTCCAGGATGAGGACGAGTTTACATACTCTATACTAGCCCTAATTCTATCAGTCGGTAATATTAATGGTATATTTTCTTGGCCAGAAAATTTAAGATATTGCACTACCATCTTTATAGTGTTGTCTTAACAGACATAAGTTCTATACCATAGAAAATTAGACTAAGTAATTTGGGTAAAACACACAAGAAAAATACATTAACCATGTGTCATCTTGGTTATTTTCCTGAAACCATAGAGGCTTTATTAACAATAGAATTACTAATGAATCATGCCCTTTTTATGGCTGGAGACAGATCTAACCCAAAACAGTAATTAGCAGGCAGCTTAAGTAGGTAAATGATTCCCCCTCATACTGTATCTTCTAGAAAGTATTAAAGGGGAAAGAAAAAAATCATTAAGATCATATTAGAAAAACTTCCTCCCTTTCTCATCCCACACATTTTCATAATTAGTTTGCACTTTTATGCAAAGTAGAATTGGTAAGCATTCCTATTTGTATACATAACTTTTTAATAATATTGATGTTTCTCCCCTGATAGAATTTCATATAATCAGTTGCTTGACCAGTTCTAATAACTAGACATAATAAGACCTTACAATTCATTAAAAATAAGACAGTGTCTAAGTTCGGAAAAGTAACAGAATAAATAACGTAGTATTAAAAAATATATATAAGCCTTGATGCTAAGACTGTGTAAATCCTGTATTCCTCAATGCTCACAGATGTTTTGGCCACCTGTGCTAAGCACGTTAGCAAACTAACACTTCATTAACTTTATCTGTACAAATTAATACATTGCAAGACTATAGTCTGAACTATATTCTGGTGCCAATATTTTCCCTGCAAGCTTTATTACAGGTACAGTATACGCCTTTAATAACTGACAGGTGAGGTGAACTATTCCAAAGGTACACACATTACATAGGAGAATGGGAATTTCTTCCTCCTTTCCATATGCATGTCTTTTATCCCAGTTGGCTTTGAAACAAAAAAGTGAAGTACAAGGTATCCCAAGAGGTTCTATAAGAAACAAAATAATGGGTAAGTCATTTCCCTTTAATATCTATTTCATTAAGCTAGAAATTTGAAAATGCTCTGAAAAGATATTTTTCAGAGTGTAAAAGATATGTTGAGAATCTAAATAACAAAAATTAGTTACTTTAAAATCATTTATATAAAAATTGCAGAATGAAAAAAAAATATGGAGGTTGAGTAGACTCCAGGAAAATTCTGAGCAGCTGTAATATAGTGAAAAATCATTTGATTTCTGCTAGACGAGTTTTCTTGAGTGCATATGATCTTCTCATTCTCACTTGAAGATAATTCATTCTCTTTATCAAAAGTCCTTTTAAGATGAGAAAGTACACTACACTGAGTTTGCAATGGAAAACTTTCAAATCAGTATCAGAAGAATACATTTGCATATAGCACCCCTTATTTTCTAGGTTTTCTTCTGTAGATTTGAAACATTTTATGGAAATTTACTGGATTCAAAAAGAGGAAAATAACCCTAAGATATTCTCTGAACAGTGATTTATCAAGCTCCAATATTCAGTTAGGCTGACAAGTACAAACTCACCAATTTGCCTGTGTACTCACATATTTGCATATGTGTGTTTAAGAGAGATAGAGAAGATACTCAGAGTCCAAGATTAAAAAAACAGCATATAGCCATAAGCCAGAAAAAAAAACAAAAAACAAACAACAAACAACAGCATAGCCAAACTGAAAAGCTCCTTTGTTTCCTAAGTGAAAGGAATGGACTTGGTGTACACCTTTCAGTCATTCTGTTCTTTCCACAGGATCTGCTGTGGTCTAGATGCTTTGTATTTATCTTCTTAATATCAAGGGGGAAAAAAAATATATTTGACTTTCACATATATTGTGGTGTAGTCACTATTTTAGGTTTCTTATGTACATAATTATGTGTGTAAGGCACATCGCATTCTGAATTTAATGAGTTTTCTTATGATAATCATTTTTCAAAACTTATTTTGAGTCAAAGGATCAAGTGTAAAATGAGGTTATTCCCATAGAATCATATGATCACTAATACTGAGCAAAAAGCCACAACAAAGAAGTATATATTAGGTACATAAAAGACAGAAAAATATGGCACACATCAGTTGGAACTTTCCATCTTTTAGGCAAATGCTGGGTCTATAACCTTCAAGTGAGTTACAGAAAAAGCACTGCGTAATGGTAAGGAATAACTGTGGTGATCGCTCAAGAAGAAGACAGGGAATGAGAGGGTTTAAAAATCGAATTTATTCATGTGGCTAGCTGAAATAGAAGGAATGGTCTGCTTCTGTTGCCTGCGCTGATATTGAACTTTTTGTTCGACTTTTTTTAAAATGAGCTTTATATATTACTGCACAAAAAAGGGTGTGCAGTGTTTCTAGTTGAGCAAGATTGACTGAAATGATCCATGTCTTTAGAAGTTATTTTCAGCAGCTTTTGATACACGTAATTCTTCTATATCAGTATTTTTGACTCATTGCATTTCAGAATGCCAATCTTCCATGCTCTAGAAAACAGAATATTATAAAACCTTTTAAAGAAGACTTTGATATTAATTTTCTGCCATTCAAATTTATCCTAAAGTTCTTCCTTCAGAAAAGGCCCTGGAAAGACAAAGAACACGATACTTTTTCTTTATTGATTACTAGAAAGGCTGTACTGATATTAACCTATAACACCTTTTAAAGTTTGCTAAGAATCTGTATTCTATAAAAGCAAATTTATTGTGTCATCTGTGATGTGACGGTAGGTATAAGGGAAGAAACAGTTCTGTTCACACTGATAATGCAGCTCAGTGAATGTTACCTTGATTGAAATCTGTACCTAAAACACGCATCCGAGTCCCTTTTGATTCACAGGACCATCCTTGCCTAAGGTGGCTGCAGAAGAACATCCTAAGCAGCTGTGCATACCAGCAACCACTGCTGCATTTGCTCTCCAACAGGCACACTTAAGCATAACTGCAGGCAAAATGCGTATACTGAGAAACGAAGGGGAAAGACATTTCTCCATCTGTTTTTATATTTAGAATCCAAGATGGTACAAGTCAAGGAATAATCAACAGCACCAGACTGTTTAAGTAATATTATCTGATATATTTTGGAGATCTAAAAGCTGCAGGCAACAGCCTAGAAGCAGTAGCTGAAGCAAGAGAGAGAGTAAGCTATCTTCTTAGAAATGCTGAAAAGCACAGTAACGTGACTGTCTTGAACAGGAAAAAAAATAAAATTTCTCCATTCCTTCCTAAAAGGTTCCTAAAGTAATTGACTAAGACACTACTCCTCTCAGCCAGGAAAACAAAGGAAATGGGAGTGAAATATGGTAGCAAAATCAGCAGAAGTTCAAGTCACCCTAAAGGCAGCTAGCTCTGTTCCAAAGGTATGCTGAGAAAAAATGATCAAATTCCTGAAAGGCAGAACATAATTTTTCACCTATTTAAAATAAAGCAGTTATGGATAATTAGTCCATCATAACAGACATTCAGTTTTTGAGTCCTCTTTCCATTCAGTTAACCACAAGTCCTGTGCTATTTTACAGGAAAAAGATGACATCTGGATCTAAGCTAAAACCAAAGCCAGTAAAGACAACAGGAACAGTCCTTCACGTGTAATTTCCAGTCACAAGTTTTTACAGCTGACAGAATTCTAAATATAACTAATTCAATTAATCTATTATTTCTTCAGAAGTTTAGCATAGGAAAAGAAAAAAAAACAAAGCAAAACTATGGATATGTATTTTTTTCCAAAGATTCACAATTCAAAGCAATCAGATCACAATCCAAAGCAAAATGAAGACCTGACTTCATGTTTTTGAAGCCACATCAAGCATCACATTCAGACATTTCCACAACAAATGGCACAACAAACAAAACAGCCACCAAAGAACTAAAAGAAAAAAAAAATTGCTTCATTTTTCAAAGTCATATTGCTGGTAACAAGAGTGACTGAAATGGTATGGTACAAGTATGGTATAGATGAAATTTAGAAATCATAGAAATTCTAAATCATTTTTAAAGTAGGCAATAGTTTCAAACTGGGTTCCCTTTAACTGAGGCAGATACCCTTCCACTGAAATATTCTCCTAAAATCAGCTGTGTCAGTTATTTGAGGATTCAGCAAGATTGAAGATAACAGAAAAATCCCATAAAATATTCTCCATCCTCTTGGCCTGTGCCAATAATGAGCAACGTCAAATCATTAAGATCTTATTTGTGTTCTTGATATAGAATGGTTGAAATGAAGAAATAGGTAAGAAAATGACACAGCTTTCTACCAAGTTTGTCTCACCATTGCTGAAAACACTTCTAGCACTGTCCTGTCTCCTTCACGATTCAGTACTACAGTGAAGAATCAGACTTGCAGATCCTTCTCTTTTCAGCACCATAACACTGAATCCAGCACTTTGGATAGTTCCATAATACACCTAGCAGAACTATCGGTCAGGGTGGAATGCCTACCAGCTCATCCATTGCAGAGCTGCTGCAAGGAGGCAAGTACTACAAGACCTGTCGGTGTTGGCTTTTTACAGGGAAAGAACAATTGCTGCTACAACTACACTAGAACCTTTATTACAACACTTATAATAATTATTAGTATGTATGTGAAAAAAAATGATAAAAGAGGTTATTTCGGGTGAAAAGAGGATATAGCTCTGAGTTTACCACTGTTCAAGTAAATGACTTTTCACCAGTTCAGCTACTGTATTGAAGGATAGTATAATAATTAGCTTTGATTTGCCAGCTTCACACATTATTCACCCCCTCAAAAATTACCAAAACTACAAAAACATTTTTTCTTCCCTTCTGTTTATAAACTTCAAGTTAGAAGATATATAACAAATTAAAAGTGAACTAGGTGGTATTTCAGTATCAACTCAGGAGAAAAGCTATGCTTGCTTTTATCCAGTAACTTAGGTTCAGCTATCCCTACTTTTGTTGAAAATATAATGTCGTATCTTTCACTCCCTCCTAAACATAAGACTACAAGGAATTTCAACCAAAGTTTTAAAGTCATTACCTTGTTCAGCTTTACTATTCAGTACAACAATAACTGGGGAAGTGACTCCCACCCAGAACTTCTCATCTTCTAGTGTCAGCAGTTTACGGACTGGTTTGTCCCGGTTCTGTGACGATTGGGGCAGGGGACCCACACACCCATGCCCCAAGAAAGGGGAAGGGAGAAAGGGAGAAGGGAGATGGACCTAAAAACAAAACAGCGGCAATGATCCAAGGAGGAAAGCTAGTTTACTAAATAAGATATTAGCAAAATAACACAATATAATACAATATAATTGGAATTAAAGCTAATAAAACAAATAAACTGAGCAAGAGAGAGTATCTGATAAACCGAAGGTCTTATGCTAACGCTGACGGTGAGATGGCAGCGAGCACCCACTGCTGAGTCGATCCCAAAGGAAAGAGAGAATGCCCCGTGACACACAAATAGTTTTCATCTTTCCCTCTGAGCAGAAAAACGTAAAAATACAAAGCATCGCACAGTCCTCTGGGGAATGTAGTTCTTCTCTTCTGAGACAGGTATACCTATAACTATCGATGATCCATGGAGCTGGAACATTAACTCTTTAACTCTCAATGCACTATATGATGTTATTATGTGGAATATTGATAACAAAAAACATAAAATGACACCTAGGAATGTATATATTCTGACAAATAAACCTTGCTTGATATGGAAAAATTACTTTTAACGTAGCAATTCCAGCAAATGCTGAAATAAAATAATACAAGTTTATTGATGTTGATTAATGGCAACAGACACAAGTAAAAATTCTTAGGATTCAACCTCAATCCATTTTTGGAAAGTGGTTGATCAGAGCGCTTCTGTAAATAAATTTCTAATGCAAGGCAGAATATAGTCAGCGTAGCATATATTATGTAGGTCAAGAGGATGTTATTATGACGTTCTCTCAAGCTGTTTACATCAAGGACAGCCATCTCCATGGAGAGACAAATATTTATATCCACTATAACTCCTAAAATTAACATTTTTTAAGAAGAAAAAAGAAATCTGGGCCCTTCATAATCAGGGTAAGCAGTAACCAATGATGACTTGGGAAAATGCTCTAGTATTGCTTTGTCAGCAACGCAAAAATCAAATAAGAAGTTGTAAATTCTCTCAGCCAGTTTAATCTTACCTTTTCCAGTAAACTACTTATCAGAATTTTTTACACTCCTATCTACATTCCTTTTATCTCGCTTTGATTGCTAGAATCCCCAGAGATTTGTAGTTAGAAACTAAATTAAAAACAAAAGATAGTAAGTAGTGCATTTCAGTGCACTTTACAACTTGTAGACATTACAGTTATTGCCCAGTGTAAAACATAGCACATTTTGTGCAGTATCAAGCAGTATATATTTAAGGAAATTACTGTTTCATGAAAATGTCTTTACTTTTCCTCCTGAGAGCGAGAACCTGACAAAACCGAAGATACATTTAAAAGTATGAGTAAAACCTTTAAAGTATATTACCTACCTATATGTTGTTTAAACTGTATTTCCTAAATTGAATATGATCTACTGGTCAAGATGAAGACCTTTGGGAAAGAAATTATCATCTTAACATTTCTCTTTAGGTAGTTAACATTCATCTTATTAGTTACCGCATTAAGATAAAACATGTTTTGTGTTTGCTGTATTAAGTTTGATCTTGCCCAATATAATCACGTATTTATGTAATAAAAAATCTTGAATTGTGTCTCAGTATACGGATGCTTTAAGAAAAAAGTAATTCTTACACATGCAGTCATCCATTCAAGCATGCACATAAATAGTACATTTTCATCCTACCTATCATACTGATATGTTGATAAGGAGCTTATTACAAAATACAAAGAAAAGAGTAATAATTATTAATGCCTGTCAGCAATAATTGATAATTTCATCTCCATATCAGTTTCCATGCGTCCCTTCTCCTTACCCCTACTCCCTCTGCTCCAGCAGTGTTTTCCCCCTCAGGTTGATTTCTAAAGAATGAAATAGTTACAGGGAACTAGTGTTTTCTACAGGCATGCTGTTAGGAATATCTCCTTCTACAACAATTATCTTCTTGTAATAGCTACAGAAAGGTATTCCCTTAGCATATAACCAGTTTTCACTATCAAACATAAAGGAGAATTCAGAAATGGTGGAACAGCTTTCATTTCAGAAACCTCTTGAACATGAAAGCAGTGTAGTGCTTTAGCTGCTCACCTTTTAGGATTTTCAACACACAGAAAAGCTAGTCATGCTCTCATGTGCAGTATGACCTCCCCTACTCATTAGAAGATTTTTGGCAAGCTTATAATTCAGCTTTTCTTCATGCAATATTACTTTCACAGCAAATGTTAGATTCTAGCCAGGTCTGTAAAATATCCCTCACCTAATAAACAGAACATTTTTTAAAACTAGCTCTTCTGATAACACACAGACATATGCTGTCTGCAGATGATGTGTTAATTTGGGGCAAAAATTTTAAGATTAGCCTTCTAACTTTCTGTGGTGGTTTATTTATCTTCCCTTTCTTTTTTTTTTTTTTTCTGATAATAATCGTAGTTTCATAATCACCAAAAATGTTACCAGATTTTTAAGTAGATACAGTTTGAAGATGAAATGTGCCAATTTATCTGGTGGTTGCCCATAAAAAATTGATCCAATTAACCCACCATTTTCTAATTTTAATGTCAAGCTCATCCTAAAAGCTCTCTATAAGTTGTGTGAATATATATTGTTAATGCAAATAGAAAATTTATTTTTAATTACAATCATAGAATCCTCGCCATTGGAAGGGACTCTCAAAGGTCACCTAGATAAACTCCCCTGCAATGAACCGGGACACCTACTGCCAGATACAGTTGCACAAAGCTCTGTCATGTTTGACCATGAATGTCTCCAGAGGCAGAGCAACCACCACCTCTCTGGACAACTTTTTCCAGCGCCTTACCATCCTCTGAGAACCACGTTTTGCTTGACATTCTACATAAACAGACACATTCTGTAAACAGCTCCTATTCAGACACATCCTGTAAAAACTGAAACAAGGATCAAACATGATAATACAGAAACAGAAGGAGAATGTTATGATAGCCTTGATTTAAAGAAATATTCCCAGAATAAAATTTTTAAAAAAGTATTATTCCTTGGATTTGGACCATCTTTGACCATCTTTTGCAAGACATGGACTCAGATCCAGTTCAGAAGATGATTTTCATCCATATTTTGATCTATTCTTCTCAGTTCAGAATCTAGTGGACAGGCATACACATCATTAGTGTTACTAATGCAAGTGATGCCAAATATTGATGTACTCAGGAGTTATGCAGCACAATAGGAAATATTCTCAAGCAGCACTTGTGCCATACTCAGCTGATTAATTTTAATAACTCCTCTTGGCACAATGGAACATACAAAGAGGGGAAGAGAAAGAAAAAGGAAAAGGTAACTTCAGGTTCAAGAGTGTCAGTGTAAGAATTGCTGTTAATCTCAAACCTCAAAAAATGAAAATAATGTCCATTCTTGACTAACAATATACTTAACAGAAATTCTTAGAGATTGGGTATATAGGACAGGAAGAGCTCAAAAAAATTGAACTTGGATCTTCATTTTTTTGAGTAGGTTAAGTACTTTTATTCTAAAAGATGAAAAAACAACCTTCAAGAGCTTGTGGACAGGGCAGGCCAGGGTTTCAGTTCCTAAACCTGAGTTTAAATATTAAAAAGGGAAAAGAAACTGAGTCTATTACAACACCAGCCAGGTTCCATATGCCTGCATTAAAACAGAAAGTAACACACTTATGCAGGTAGAGAAGCGGCTGTTATTCCCATTATAGTCTCTTCTCTTCTGTAGAATGATTATTGCTGCAAAGATGGTACAATGAAGCACACCAGCATCTTGGGAAGGTTGCACTAATTATCCAGAGAGTATATCTGTAAGATCTACTTATAAAATTTCTAATGACCTAATGAAGGTATTTGGAAAAATTTCCTAGGTCAAATAACATCAAATAAGAAAATCTGAACACCAAAAAACGGCAAGCTAAATACTGAATTCAAAAGTTGTAGATGATTCATCAATTACAGTGAGCTTTGAATGAAATACTGCTGTTCCTGTCCCTCAACCTTTCCCTCTCAACAGTTCTTTGGGGAAGAAAAAAAAAGCACAAGACAGACAAAAACTCAATTATGGTTGCTTTTAATGAGAAAGTCTTGTGAACTTACATACAATTAGTAACTGAATGAGGTATCATTTTCATGAGGTTTTACACTGAGTATATGGCATTCTGCTTTCCAGTCGTCAATGGCAAAAAGGCAATAAAACCTTGAGTGCCAGGAGAATGGGACAGATGCACTATCCTTACTCAATGGTGATTCCCAGCAGAGAGCAGGAACTTTTTCAGACCTCTATGAAGATTTCCTTTCAAAGGGGATCCTGGATGGAAACAGTAATTTCCAAAGTTTTTGTAATAGAGGGCTGAATCAAAGATAGATAGTACTGAAACGATCGGGATTTGAAGGCTGACTGAAGTAGAAGCAAGAACTTAAATACAAAATCTACACAAAATAGATGTATCTTATAAGGACTTAACCAGGGACTATGCCAGTTGTAAGACTTTAAGTGTACACCATGTTTTTCAGTAAAAAACCCTGAAACTTCTAATCACGAAAAGGAGTATTTCTCTCTCATACCTTTTTTCTTTTTTTTCAATAACTTTGCTTAATATACTGATGTGCATAAACACTTTTTTTTTCCTTGCTCCCTTCTGTTCCTCTACAGAGACATAAAATTAACATCGTATGCCTTGAGTATTATTTTAAGTTTTCAGTTCCTCATTCTTTCATTAAGGATGCTGGTATGAACAACTAGTGAAACAAAAAATGCCACTGTTTTCAATATTTGCACTGGAATTCTTTCGTTTGTCAGTCTTGAACCAGGTTTTTTGTTGTTATTGTTATTGTTTTGTTTTTTAAAACCAATTGCATTTTACTTCACAGTTATCCAAATTATTTTCTAACTACATTCTATATTCATCTCCACTACACATTTAAGCATCTGGTAACAAATAACTTCATAGGTTCAGAGACAAGAATCTGTCTGTTCTGAATTTTAAAGAGCTATTCATTTTCTGCTTTCAAAATGAAAGCATATTTATTTCTTCAGAAAGGTTATTCCTCTTTCCTGATGAAGCTACGGAGTCTCCATTAGTGAGACCACAGGACTTCATCTTGAATAGAATTTTCATTTGTTTTATCATTCAGCCTCACTATTCATATTTTATGATGTATGCTTTTGACTTCTTGCCTGTATTTAATTCCTTCTCATTAATGGCACACACTTGTTTCTTATTCCACTTTGTAAAGACCAATTATTGATCGACCTTCATATAACTGATGTATCTCTTGCTCTATTAGTCATGTGTTTCAAAGCATACGGTTTAACTGAATTCCTTCTATTACAGTTCCTCTATTATCCATTTCTGACAAGCACTGCATTTGTTTTTATCCCTTATTCTTTGTACAATTTTTGATGAAATGAAGCACAATTACATTTTTCATTTTATGTCACTGCTATTAACTGCAGTTAAAATAACTTAAATACCATAGTATTTTTTAAAATGAAAAAAGTGAATTACTACTCAATAAATGTACTCTGCATTTTTTTTTTAATAAAAAATAATATGCTTCTGTTTGTCAGTTTCAAGTTTAGTATATGCTTGCAATATCACACTAGGTATCCAAGTTTCCACATTTCATATAAGCAAAGTTGCTATTCAAGCCCTAGGAGATTTTCTATTGTCTTTTTTTTTTTTTTTTTTTTTTTTTTAAAACTTTTTAAAGGAAAACAAAACNTTAATAAAAAATAATATGCTTCTGTTTGTCAGTTTCAAGTTTAGTATATGCTTGCAATATCACACTAGGTATCCAAGTTTCCACATTTCATATAAGCAAAGTTGCTATTCAAGCCCTAGGAGATTTTCTATTGTCTTTTTTTTTTTTTAAGAACTTCTTAAGAGTAAAAAGCGATATTCAACTGATAAAATTTTTGCCTTACATGCACACCATTTAAACAGCACTTTTGATCAACTTTTGATCTTCTTAGTTACACAGACCCTTCTACACCAGGTCTGTTCTGTATTTTTTCTTTTTATAACAATGTGACAACAAAGTAGTCACGACGAATGAATAAAAATATTTGTACATCATTTTTCCACATTAAAAGATTGCCCCTGATAATGTCTAGTTAGCAGAACATCCATCATATTATTATGAAAAGTAAGCTTTAACATTTAAGAAAGAATCAATGGCTGTTCTACAAGGGCCTATATATTTTATATTAATATCTAGGTACCTTCTAAGTCACAATGGAATTGAATAAACATTTAGCTTGTACAAGACATCTTAAAGACACGGTTTTTTGTTGTTATTTCATTCTGACAGGAATTACATTCCTCACTGACAGACATTTTTTACATGTGGTCATTTGACCATGAGCAAAACAAAGTCCAACAGCAGCAGATGTTGATAGCAGTTCATCCTCCTCCACTTTTCATTGGGAAGGCTGACGAGATGCAATAAAAACAGATTTCTAGCACATTATTGCAATTACAGTTCAACAAATGTCACCATATTGTCTCTTTCTGGCTTGTCTTAGGAACACCCACAAACCCATAACTGATACAAATGAGTAATCTTTCCCAGAACAAGCAAGACCAAAAATACTTTGCCAGCAGCAGCAGGCCTTACACCACCTTCCCTATGGCATAGAAGCCATGACTCAATCAGGAGCTGACAGTAGCCTCTTCTTATATTCTCTCACTAAAATACGCCTCTCCATCAATTTACAGGTTATGAGAAGTTCCTTGACTATATACTGTTATATTGTAATCCACTAGTCAATTAATTTTTTTAAACATTATTTGTATCTCTGTGGGCTTTTTGACATGTTAGACAGACAATTATGGTTTATATTTTCATATATTCAACAAGCATGACATTATGAATTATATAGTGTATTAAATACCATCACACAAATTCTGTATCTGACAAATAAGATGGTATTCCCTAAAAAGAAGCCTAATCATGAAAGAAGAAAAAAAAAAAGTGTCATGCCTATTATTAACCCGTTCCAAATAACGCCTGTCATTATTGCTGGCTGTTTTTACTACCTCTCCAGTTTGGACTTTACTGACTTAAATTTCCAGTTGTTGGATCTTATTATATCTTTGCCTGGGAGAGTAAAAGATCACTTGTTATCAAGTAATTGTATCATCCCCTATGAGGTCAATTACTCCTTTGCAAGCAGTAATTTAACATAATTTTTATATGTAGATAGTAACTCTGTGAGAAAGGAGGGCAGGAATGCACTTGGTATACCCAAGTTTTGCCATTTGTTTTTACGGTAATATAGAATTAATAGCTATGTCATACTTAGATTATTAGTTCATATATTGCAATCTATTCATATCCTACAGCTAAGCAGCATGTAAAAACGCCAGGTGGTAAAAATCTGTATTTTTTTCCAATTAAAATACATAAGCATGAACAAAAGCTCTAAGAACACTGAAAAATGGCGCAGAGCTTTCAATTACTCACTGATCAGCCAAATTATTCTCAGGTAATTTGTTATCTCCTTAAGAATCCTCAATTTATACTTTTCAGTGAGCTAAGCTCAATTTTTGCATCACTGCTTTCCTGAATAAGGTCCTGAAGTCTACATGACTTTCCTTTTCAGAAAATCTCCTTTAGTGATCAGCATAGGAAGGTAATCAGAGCCTATTTACATAGTACAGCAAGTTAAAATTCATTAGTATCTGTTGTTCTATGTTCAACTTTGCTATTGATTCTGAATCATGTTTCAGTTTATCAGAAAGAATGCCTAGTATATACATAAAGCACTAGACAGCTACAATTAAAATGGAATTGCGAATTCTGATGATCATATGCTTTGAATGTGTTTATGCTACTTAGTTTCCTTTCAAAATATTAAAATAAGATTAGAGGATGCCAAATCCAGTGGGCTTCAGGACCCAGGAGTCCTCTCATTGCAGCTAGACAGATTCAAGACCACGGTGACTTCAAGTTTCCAGACAGAGCCACAAGCAAGGCTGTCAGTGTATTCTTAGACAGTTACACACTATAAATATTAAAAAATATATACATAAATACATAAGGTCAGCTGCACAGATCACTGTATACTGAGTAATACTTCTACAAGTATCCACAACAGGCATGAGACCATCAAGCAGAAATAGCCTGATATTCCTCATCATCTCTGGCTGATTACAATCAAGCATATGTCTGCAGTGTATGGACATGCAGATCTTGCCTGCCACTCCAGCAGCTTGTTGTAGAGACAGACATAGATGAAGATCAGAAATAGAATTTAAGAAGAACATAGGACAGACGGTGGTATTCAAGCTCAGGCAGACATACTAATCACTAAACCACATGCACTCAACCACTCCATACAGACTTTTAAGAGAGTTTTAAAACCTTTTATTCTTCAGTAAGAAATTTCATTTATTCAACAGATACTGAAGTTTAAATACATGAATTAGCAGAAGAAACACAAGCAGGGACCAAGATTCCACTGGAAAAACAGACACCAGAATGACTGATCAAGCAAATAATTTGTCCAACACCTGACTGTGCTGAGACTAATTTAACAGGACATTTACAGGAAAATGAAGCAAGAAAGTGTTTTCCAGAATATTCATATTCTTGCTTCACCTGACAACTGGCAATGCCAGATAGATATATTAAAAAAATCATTATCTATTCTAGAAGGAAGGATACTTTCTGATGGGTTAATTAATTGGTGGCAACAAAGACCTTTTCATGTAATCACGGAAGCATTATTAACGGTAATAAATTGCATCTTCCCTGAAGCAACATAAAATCAATGACTTTACAATAAATTCTTAAAATAATAGCAATGTTTTAAGAAAATCTCTCATTTGAGATGTATGAAGGTTGCAATCTTACAGCCTATTGTGGTTTGGCATGACAGACAGCTCAGCACCACACAGCCATTTTCCCCTCCCAGTGGGATGGAGGAGAGAATCAGGAAAGGGTAAAACTGAAAAGATAGTTGAATAGAACAGAAAAGAAAGCAAAAGTAATAATAAGAATAGAATGTACAAAACAAAAAACGCACAGTACAATTGTTGACCACCTGCTGACCACTCAGTCAGTCCCTGAGCAGCAGCCTCCTGCCCAACTTTCCAGATTTACTGTTGAGCAACACTCTACATGGTACGGGACATTCATTTGGTCATTTTGGGTCATCTGACCCAACTGTGCATCCTCCCATTTTACTGTGAAACCTCCTTACTGTCAGGGCAGCATTGGAAGTTGAAAGGTCTTTCGCTTGGCATAAACAGCACTCAGCTACAGATAAACAGCGCTGATAACACCACGTTTTATCTCCTAAATCCAATGGTTGGAGAGTGATTATAGAATCACTGAATCACCAAGGTTGGAAAAGACCTACAAGATCATCCTGTCCAACCATCCTTCTACCACCAATAGTTCTCACTAAACCATGTCCCTCAAAACAACATATGAACTTTCCTCAAATACCATCAGGGTTGGTGACTCCACTACCTCTCTGGGTAGCCCATACCAGTGCCTGACCACTCCTTCTGAGAAGTAGTATTTCCTAACATCCAGTCTGAAACTCCCCTGGCCCAACTTGAAGCCATTCTCTCTCATCCTATCACTAGCTACACAAGAGAAGGGGCTGGTCTCCAGCTCACTACAACCTCCCTTCAGGTAGTTACAGAGAGCAATGAGGTCTCCCCTTAGCTTACTCTTCTCTAAACTGAACAATCCCAGTTCCTTCAGCCATTCCACAGTCCATAAGACCTGTACCTCAGACCCCTCCCCCCAGTTTCGTTGCCTTCCTCTGGACACGCTCCAGGGCCTTGGTAGAAATACAGAATAGAAAAATGTAGGATAGAAAAATGTACATAGATTTCTTGAGGAAAACAACTGGATTCATTAGGCAACCCGGTCACAAGGAAAAACTCAGTTTCATTATTGTTCCACTTTACACAAAATGAGAAGTATTCGTTAGGGTGACTGCAAGAGACAACGTCCACAAACCTTTCTTCCTCTCAGCAAATGTGATGACAAACTAGAACCTCCTAGGTTGAGATTTCCTTGATGCTAGCATTGGACAAAAAACAACATTTAGGGTATAGGTGAAATAGTATTAATTATTTTGCTTCACCTTCAAGCCTATGCATCTTATACACTATGTATTACACATTCCCAAGGCAGTTGTTATATATGAATATGAGGTATGTAATACACAAAAGTCTACTACAATAGAACTTTACACAAATTAAACATTATTCTTGAGGGAAAAAAAACAAAGAACTCAGATCATAATATCATGGAGGCAAATAATACTATTTTTCTTCCAGGAAAGTTCCCTTCAAATTTACTTAAATTTCCTATAAATTTTACAGACATAGAAAAAGATTCCAAGAGTAACGACTATCACATTAAGTTTCACGTTGCTTATTGGTCTTTCATTACAAAGTCTCCCTTCTCTCATCAATTAGAATCACAGTCGCCTGGAAGAGAAGCATCAAAACTGAGCTCTGCTTCAGTGTAAGCTAAGAGAGTCTTATACAAAAAAAAAACCTACCTTTTGTTACCTAGTTCACTAACAATTTCTCTGATTGCTTTGGATGAGACCTGAAATTTTACTTGCTTTGTTCTTCCCTTCCTAAAGTTAGAAATTCCTTTGACAATGTAGCCACATCACAACCTAGAGATAAACCTTACCTTTTGCCCTTCCATTCAGGTAGATGGAAAAGTGTAATTATCTCTATTCTTGCAGCTATTTTTTTCCAACTGGATAACTAAAGATTAAACATAATTGTATCTTAAAAGATTTAGAGGTTATAATAATTATCAACAGCTACAAAGATACAACTAATACTACTTTATCCTCGAGTGCTAATGCACCAGTTAGCATCTAAATTATAACAGTTTTACACATAAATTAACCAAGAACTTTATGCTTCGTCTTTATATAGTAAGAGAGTGGAAATTCATGCTGAGCTATCCTCCAGAAAAAAATATATTCTTTTGGCAGAAAATTATCTGTAGGTCAATTAAAAAAATTACCTTTTAGTTTTAATCATGATCCAGTGGATAAATAACACATATGAATGAAGAAAGCAGAAGTGGAAACCGTAGGGTGTCTAAACTAAAGGTATATGCCTACAAAACAACTACCAAATTTAAATTTACAGTCCTTTAGACACTACTGAAAGGGAAAGAATAATTGAGGGTATCATAATTTTCATCCATGATACAATGACTGGATAAGGGTACATTAGAAAGCTATTCTCTGTAACTACCCTGGTCAGTAAAAATACATTTCCCACATTGGTCATTAGTTTAGATTGAAGTCAGATGACATTCAGTTAAATATTGTTACTTTTTGGAAGCTTATACAGCTGCTCAGAGTTTAATCTATCCAAGAAAACCACGTATTTGCTTAAGAAGAAATGAATAGGAAAAATTGATCCCTTGTTAGAACCAAAAACATATTTCCATAATTCAAAACTTTGTGATCTCCCTTTCCAAAATATCCTTTGCTTGATAAAATTAGGTGACTAACTAATAGTGTGGGATATCACCTTGACTAAACATTTCCTAAAACATTCTTACAATCTCTCTCATTTATGTAATTTATATCATTACACTGGGAGATACTGAAGCAAGCACGCACTCACTTCAATTCCACACTTTGAAAACCCAAGCGATCCCTGAACTACTCTGGCAAAACTCCAGTCATTTGAAAGCCCAATATTATCCACATCTTATTTAATAAATAAAATACATCTGAAGAGCCATTGTACAAAAATTGCAATCACAACTTTGATATATTACATGCCTGTATCATCACATTACCAATTAGCACAGGTCCTGTTTTCTGAGAAAAATCCTACTGCTTCCACAACTATCCCACAACCATTTCAGGAATATTACAGTGATTTATTGATGCTACTCTCATAGATTTTATTCATCTCAGATTTCATTTCTTTATACTTGCTCAACTCCAAATGCTCAACATGGGTTTGCTAAACCTCAACATCTCATAAAAGCTAAAGTGATAACATCTGCCAGATCTGCATTTTTGTGGGCTGACTTAAATCCTGTTTCCACAGTTGACTTGATCACTTGCCCTAACTGGAAAAGTCTGACAAAAACATAAGACAAAATTTCTCAATCATCCTACCATTATTTTCAATGCTCGCTACCTGTTACAGTACAAAATGAGCCATGAAAGTTCTAATAACACACAGGGAAAAATAAAATAGAATAGAATGTGACATCTGGTCCACTCAATGACTAGATTTCAGTGTATTGTCTTATTATCAATTTTTCAAATTTCCTAAAATGAAGAAATGTTTTCTTTAATCAGTTAGAAATCAAAGTGTTGAGAAAAAAAATAAATTAATCAGATGTTTTTTTTCTAATTGAACAAAGGGAACTAGGTCTTTAAGGCTGGCTTCAGCCAATCCCACCTACACACTGGACTCTCCCCTGTAGCTCTGTATGCTTGATGAAGGAAGTTCATAACTCTAATGTTATTCTTCCTGAGCGCAATCATTTATCTATACTGTTCAAGCCAAAAGCCTGCGTCCTCAAGCTCACAATGAGGCGACATGAAGAAATCATTCTCTCATCACTAAGGGCTTTCCCCACTAATGGAGAATACAATAGTTGTTACTAGAGACAATTATTTTAGAGATAAGAAAGTAAATTCAGTATCCCAGTTCAGACCTTACTTTCAGTGGTAGCACTGGCTGTGCAGCCTATAAAATAGACCAGCATCTGTCCCAAGGATATCCTACAACAAATCAAATTTCCTCTTACAATCATATTCTCTTGTTTCCTTTAAAGGAAACCGTAAGCCACAAGAGATTCGTAGATTCATAGATGCATTAGGTTGGAAAGGACCTACAAGATCATCTAGTCCAACCATCCTCCTATCACCATCCCTACCCACTAAGCTACTAAATCAAATCCCTTAGCACCTCATCTAAATGCTTCTTGAACAGCGCTAGGGATGGCGCCTCAACCACCTCCCTAAGCAGGTCATTCCAATGTCTGACCACTCCTTCAGAGAAAAAATTTTTCCTGAAATCTAATCTAAATCTTCCCCGGCACAACTTGTGGTCATTCCCTCTTCCTGTCATTAGTTATCTGGGAGAAGAGGTCGACCCCCTCCTCACCACAACCCCCCTTCAGGAAGTGGTAGAGTGCGATGAGGTCTCCTCTGAGCCTCCTTTTCTCCAGACTTAACAATCCCAGAGAGAACACTGTTGGCCTAAGCCTTCACTAGGCAATGAAGTCAGTGCATGTAGGAGATCAGGATTGTAAGCTCCACAGTGATCTGATCCTCTCTTAAGCATAAAGGTCTATCAAAACACCATAGCTACTTGAAATTCCCTTCTTCTCCTGTTCTGAAGATTTAATATTACCTCAGTACCTCTACAACTGTGATGAGTAATAAAATACTAGTGTTGCAAAAGGGTCAGTTGGCCAGTAAAGCATCAGAAGATCCACTGATCATTCAACCTTGATCTCTTCCGTCCCTATGCAGCAGGGCAGCCTGATTTTCTCTCTCTTCTCTCAACTCACCAACATTCTTATGAGCCATTCTTCCTCTCATCAATTCCTTTTGGCAGGAGCAGGTTCCTCTTAACCCCTTCTTGCTGTACTGACGGCATTGCTATTTTGACCTCATGCTGAGAGACTTCAGGGCACTTCCTCTAATTCTCCCCTGGAAATGGTATCCTTTTTCTACTGACTGCACAGGCAGAATAACTACCCAATGTCATCAGTTAGATGCAGTCATTTATTGTCTGTGTCAGCTCATCTTAATTCTACTATGAAGAGACAACTTTAAATCTGATAAATAAGACTGAAGTTTGGAACACTAGTAAAAATATATATATATTCTTTTTTTTCCAATTACCAACCTCTGTACATCATACAGAAGAAAATTCTGCTGTCAGAGCCAAGACAGTTGAAGGTAGACACTTCATCTCCCCCATTTTTTTTTTCTTTAAGATCTCTGCTCATTTTATTTTCTACGTTTTCACTGAGTACTACTGAGCACATACTGAAGAAAAGCCAAAGCACTCAAGTGTACAAGTACAGGTTTCTAATATGGGAGACTCACGTAACACCAAACCTCACAAATCTGAAAAATTACATCATGGATACTGGGAGCTTTTGGTACTTATCTGCAGTGAAAATCTAAATTAATTTTACAACATAGCTCTAAATTGAATTCATCATGAGATGTATTAGACTTCTTGTTCTCTGCAGTAAAATGTGTCAATTCAAAAATTTTATATGAAAAGGGAATTACGTGCAAAGAAGAATGTGAGGTGACATAAGTACTCTTAAGATAAATACGCCATCTTTGATGTTTCCATTTCCATGTTTTGTGTTAACAGTGCAATCATAATTCGAGAACTGAATACCCCAGAGTATGAAAATTATTTCCTAATTAAGAGCTTTAAACGATGGACTAGAGTTT
The DNA here is from genome assembly GCA_013399175.1 of Odontophorus gujanensis. Classification (NCBI taxonomy): domain Eukaryota; kingdom Metazoa; phylum Chordata; class Aves; order Galliformes; family Odontophoridae; genus Odontophorus; species Odontophorus gujanensis. Next base: position 1,348 of record VXAB01010413.1, on the reverse strand, counting down.
ACACAAGTGTAGAATCAAGCACAGACCCATTCTGGTGAAAGCTGTTCACCTTGATTAACTGGAAATTAAAAGAGTAAGCCCTAATTGGAGAGGGGGTATGAATTGACAGACTTCAGTAAAGAGCAAGTGTACCATTCTAGACTCTATATCAAAAAAAAAAAAAGAAAAAGAAAAAGAAAAAAAAGAATGATAACTCCTACCACTGGTCACTGTAGGTGTACTGCTTCTCACATGCCAACATCTGAGAATTATCTGCTACAAAATCCCAGGCAGCAGCCAAAAATAGAACTCTAAATTACTGTGCCAATTACACACAACAGCAGGGTTGCTATTGCCAGTTCTCCAGCACGAACATAAGCCTGCTGCTGCAGACTGTAAAAGAAGTGTCCAATGATAATACAGTCAAGAATCTGCTCAAGAAAAGACCTTCTCTCCATACTAGTGTCACTTTTCTAAGATTTACATTCATTTTCAGTATCAGCTACATGTTCTGGTTCCAGCTGGGACAGAGTTTACTTTCTTCATAATGTCTAGTATGATGCTATGTTTTAGTAAAAAAAAAAAAAATACAGTGTTGATAATACACCAGTGTTTTAGTTGTTGTTGAACAGAGCTGTAACAGAACAGAGGACATTTCAGTTTCCTTAGCTTCGCATACCATCCTGACAGCAGGAGAGAGGACAGAAGCAGGGCAGCCGTCCTGAACTGGCCAAGGGAATAATCCATACCATATGATATTATGTGAAAAAATCATAAAACTGAATAGAATTGGCTGGAGGGGTAGGGGGGAGGGTGGTAGTTACTGTTTGGGAATCAGCTGTGCATCAGTTGGCAGGCAGTGAGCAATTGTTGTGTGCAGCACTTGTTTGGTGTATACATATACACACACTACAGTAATTATTGCTCCCTTAGTAAATAGTTTTCACCTCAACCTATGAGTTCTAGATTCTGATTTTCTCCCCCACCCCTTTATGGGGGATGGGAAGTGGGCAAAGGGCTGTGTGGTGCTTATCTGCTGGAATTAGCTGGAATTTGCAGTCTTAGTTTGCAGTCTTTCCCCAGGTGCCAGCAGCACCCCAACTTGACCATGAGTCACTACACTCTCATTCTTTTCTTCTTTCTTTATGTACTATAAAACTCTCAATAAGCAATAATTTATCAGCTGTAAATGGATTCCTTTAACTACCCAGACTATTTTTGGAACAAAAACGTTTCACAAGATTTTTGGTTTTACTGAAATTCTGCATAAGTTCCAGTGTTTTTTCCATCAAAATGACACAAGATATGCAAAAAAAAATTTAAGAATTTTGTAAATCTTTCATATATAGTTGTAGAGCCGGAGATCTTA
>VXAB01010412.1:57317-64087 GCA_013399175.1 Odontophorus gujanensis | reverse complement strand
ATAATATAATATATATATTCTCAATACTTGAGAAGACACATAATTTATGAGCCGTCCACAAAGTTGGCCTGTGGTAGATCTTTATGCCTTTGCAGAACATCAAGTGCAGACATCTAAATTAACATCATATGCAATACACACAAATATCAGAACTCTACATTAATCATATATCCAGGGAAAGATTCAGTTGTCTGAAAATGAATGTCTAGTACTATTTTAAGTTCCCTCAGACATCCCCCCTACTGAATCTGTGAGGTTACAGGTCTCTTCCTTGTCACACCTGCCAGTTCCATGTTACCGTTCTGAGTTTTACCGATTACTTCAAATAACAATAACTGGCATCTTAAATGACACAAAATATGTTTATCTTGACAATGTAATTAAGTGCATAATCTAGAGATACTTTCAGCTCAGTCTGAAATAAATGCAGTTTAACAGTTGATTGGAAGCAACAGTCTCAAACCCATGTGCCTACCAGCTCTGTTAAAACTGTTTGTTACTTTCACTTCCCACTGCAGAAGTATGCAAGTTTGTTACAAGACAAATTTATGTTAAACAGTCCCTTGCATAGCTGGTAAATCCATGGGAGTGAAAATCTGAACTGAGCACTAAAACTCTTTGAAGTACAATTGTAGATACCCATAAATACCTGCACTTGAGATACCACTACTTATGTGTCTACATATGAATATACATAGGCCTGCTGCTGTATAATGAAACAACTCAATTTTGCCTCTGATATTCAGAGTGACTTTACCTAAAAAGTTAAAATATAAACATTAAGGAATTCATCAATAGTAGGGCATTCCTGTTAGCCTAAAATGTTTGGAAGGCAGTTGCACATTGTATGCTGCAGAGAGGCAGTAGGTTTACATATTTTAGACGGGTATTGCAATTTACACAAGACACAATAGAGTAACACTTAGAATTTCTGGTTTACAGTTGAAAGGAATACAGTAACAGGGAGACAGAGAAGCTCAAAATCGCAGCATATCAGAGCAGTATCAGGTTTCCTCCTTTCAATTCTAGGTTTACAATTAGAAGATTTAGATTAGGATAAAATGAAACACTGGGATGTGTTGGCTAAAACAACAACAAAAAATTTTTCTGGACCTTTACCATTTCATTGAAAAGTTCAGTCAAGTTCAAAACAGGTAGGGAAAGTTTTATCATATCAGCAGACACATTTAGCCTTTCATTTCACATAAATCTTTATTTTTATTCATTTGAAAGTGAGTAGAAACTACTATGCTTTGATCTTATAGTGAAGCAAAACGTGTTATGTCAAACTACATTTTCTTTATTAGTCTGTTTACAACTTTTTAATAATTACTTATAGACTTCATATAATACAAACAAAAAAATTGCTTTTAATAAAGGCTTATTATTATTATTTACAAATTATTAAATTATGATTAATTATTAAATTATGTTATTTTTATCNCTAAATGTGTCTGCTGATATGATAAAACTTTCCCTACCTGTTTTGAACTTGACTGAACTTTTCAATGAAATGGTAAAGGTCCAGAAAAATTTTTTGTTGTTGTTTTAGCCAACACATCCCAGTGTTTCATTTTATCCTAATCTAAATCTTCTAATTGTAAACCTAGAATTGAAAGGAGGAAACCTGATACTGCTCTGATATGCTGCGATTTTGAGCTTCTCTGTCTCCCTGTTACTGTATTCCTTTCAACTGTAAACCAGAAATTCTAAGTGTTACTCTATTGTGTCTTGTGTAAATTGCAATACCCGTCTAAAATATGTAAACCTACTGCCTCTCTGCAGCATACAATGTGCAACTGCCTTCCAAACATTTTAGGCTAACAGGAATGCCCTACTATTGATGAATTCCTTAATGTTTATATTTTAACTTTTTAGGTAAAGTCACTCTGAATATCAGAGGCAAAATTGAGTTGTTTCATTATACAGCAGCAGGCCTATGTATATTCATATGTAGACACATAAGTAGTGGTATCTCAAGTGCAGGTATTTATGGGTATCTACAATTGTACTTCAAAGAGTTTTAGTGCTCAGTTCAGATTTTCACTCCCATGGATTTACCAGCTATGCAAGGGACTGTTTAACATAAATTTGTCTTGTAACAAACTTGCATACTTCTGCAGTGGGAAGTGAAAGTAACAAACAGTTTTAACAGAGCTGGTAGGCACATGGGTTTGAGACTGTTGCTTCCAATCAACTGTTAAACTGCATTTATTTCAGACTGAGCTGAAAGTATCTCTAGATTATGCACTTAATTACATTGTCAAGATAAACATATTTTGTGTCATTTAAGATGCCAGTTATTGTTATTTGAAGTAATCGGTAAAACTCAGAACGGTAACATGGAACTGGCAGGTGTGACAAGGAAGAGACCTGTAACCTCACAGATTCAGTAGGGGGGATGTCTGAGGGAACTTAAAATAGTACTAGACATTCATTTTCAGACAACTGAATCTTTCCCTGGATATATGATTAATGTAGAGTTTGATTCTGATATTTGTGTGTATTGCATATGATGTTAATTTAGATGTCTGCACTTGATGTTCTGCAAAGGCATAAAGATCTACCACAGGCCAACTTTGTGGACGGCTCATAAATTATGTGTCTTCTCAAGTATTGAGAATATATATATTATTATAATTATAATTATTATTATTATATTATATATATATATATTATATATAAATTAAATAAGCAACATGTGGTCACTGATATACTGTATGGATCTGACCGCTTCAGTAAATATGAATTAAATTACACTCTATCCAAAACTGACTTTGAAATCAATGCTTCAGCCACAAAACTAGCTAAGCTACCACCAACTAATAAAATGGAGCAAAAAATAGCTAGAAGAAAACATACTCACTGTCCACCGAGCTTTCAACCAAGAAAAACTGTCATAAGAACTTTAGCATTTATACCTGCTTTTTCTAATTTTTGTGTCTCATTCAAGATCAAGGTTTAAAGCCCTGTAAAGGTATTCTGTGGAAGACATAAAAATACCTTCAGGCCAAATATCCTTGTAGCCTAAATTTGATCTTGTATGAAAAAAAAGAAAAATTCATCTCTTTAGTCTTTCAAATGAAATAAAACTTATAAGCAAATTTTATTTTTTTAACTGCATTTTACTACAGTAAAAATATGTGAAGATAACTCAATGGAGAATGCTTGGACTGAAATAGTGGAAATGTGTCAGATTGGGATACTAACAGAAGGAAAAATTTCCTCTAAAACTAAGACAAAATTTGCTGGTAATGTTTTGCACGACTTTCTGCTTAATAACGATGATAAACATCTAAGATGTATTTCATTAACAGGCAATGCATGTTTCTTCATCTAGAAAGTATTAATTATAAAAATTACTGAAGAGAGAACAGAGAGCAGTCACAGTCCTAAAATAATCAAAATGAGAATTAAAAGATAGACAAATATAATATGACTATGTTATGATTGTATTGAATTTAACACCTGTAATAGTAATTTAAACATAACAGAAGAAAATTGCTAATCATTAGTCCTTTTACAATCCTCAATGTATTTGTAAAGAGAAAGAACAAAAGGTTCATTTCCTATGCCGAAATAACGACACAGCAGAAAACTTTGCAGGTTTTGTGAACTTAATAAATGCTTTTACAGGCAGCCAAAAGGGTAGTTGAGTTGTAGAATCAGAGACTGACTTGGTTTGGAAGGGGCTTCAAAGATCATCCGGTTTCAGTCCCTTCGGGTAGCCAAACACTAATTTAGGTACTAGAGCAGGTTGCCTAGGACCCCATTCAGGCTGGCATTGAACACCTTCAGGGATGAGGCATCCATAGCTCCTCTGGGGAATCTGTTCTTATGCCTCACCACCCTCTGAGTGAAAAAAATTCTTCCCAATAACTATCATGAATGCCTCTTATTCTAGTTTAAAGCAATTCCCCTTATCACTCTCAGATCATGTAAAATGTTGTTTTCTCTCCTGTTTATAAACTCCCTTCAAGTACTGTAAGGCTAAAATTAGGCCCCTGTGTGCTCTCTCTTTTCCAGACTGAACAAGCCCAGCTCCCACAGTCTTTCTTTGTAGGAGAGGTGCACTGTTCCTCTGATAATCTTTGTAGCTTTCCCCTGGACTCTCACTAATAACTCCACATCTTTCTTTTCCTGCAGCTCATTTTCTTTTAAAGGTCCGTGAAGCATGAATTCCTAAGGGCAGAGTCATGCAAAGGTACGATTAGTATTCAGTCATGCATAAATCAACAATTAACGAACTTTTAAAAATAAGATAGATACAGAAATGTGGAATTTGCCAAAAAAATTGGAATATTTACTTAGAATAGCTTGGCAATGAATAATGAAAGATATCTGAATTTTGTTAGAAATCCTTTGTGTAGGAAAGATACTTCCGGGCTTTATTCTTTTCCCTTAAAAAATCTGATTACTGAAACACAAGTACAAAGATAAGTACATAGAATGTACGTGACTGTAGTTAGTTTGCTTCAAGGAATATTAACTGAAGGTAAGCAAAGACCCCCCCAGGCAGTTTCATTCTTGTCTTCTGTCAAAAACAGTGTTGTTCCCTCAACACCCCTTTAAATGAATATCTCTTATTCATTCATACTTATTCTCCCCTTTCTTGAAACTTATGACACTTCTGACATCTAATACACTAAAAAACGGAAAGATTTGTGTTATCAGTAGTTTCAAAGAAGTAAATATACGATTGCCAAATATTTTGAAAATATTTTCCTACTATTTTCCCTCAATTTCTATGTCTTTTTTGAGTCACTGAAAAAGCGAATAATTCCATTGTTGCACAAAATATAATACCATTAATTATAATGATTTAATACCCTCCTCATCAATAATGTGCAGATAAATTAGGAAATGCTAAAGATTTGCATTCCTCTAAGTAAATACTAGTTCTGTTACTTACTAAAATCTTTCTCTTACTGTAAAATAATGTCTTCTTTTCCTGTTTCCCCAAGACATGTGTAGCCCTTTAAAAAGCACAAATATTTCCATGTACAAAAATAATTGCTAATAATAACCAAGTGATATGAGATTTTTTAACTTAGTTTGTTTTTCTAGGTCAAGGCAAAATTAGCAAAAGCTACCATTACGAAGTTTCTGAACAGGTAAATGCTCATAACTTCTAGCTTATTTTATTCAGCAATAAAGCATCACTTATTTGGGCTTCTGTTATGGTTTATTTATCCCCTTTTCCCCTTAAACCTCCTTCATTCATTTTTTCATGTAAATTCATCATTTAAGACCTACTACGTACTTTTATCTAGGAAAATTCTGTGCATTTTTGGTCTTTGAAAAACAAACAAAACAGCAAACAATGTTGCTTTATAATTTTGTGACAAATTTATTCTCTAATTCCAAAATATTTTTAGCCATTTTCTTCCTCTTTGTTCTGCTAGAGTTAAAAAAAAAAAAAGATAAAAATGTTAAAAAGTTTTCAGATATGTTATGGAAAAAGCAATATACAATGACCTTCTATACACAATTGAATCAAAAAAAATCAATGAATAATTCTGATGAACTCAAATAAAATCAGGATTTCGTAGTGTCATGGTTTTATGATTTTTGTTATTGGTATTCCACATCATAACATCATGTACTGCAGTGAGAGTTAAAGAGTTAATGCTCCTGTTCCATGTATTATCAATAGCTCCCGGTATACCTGTCTCAGAAGAGAAGAAGAACTACGTACCCCAGAGGACTTTGCACTGCTTTGCATTTTTCTGTTTTCTGCTCAGGGAGAAAGATAAAAACTGCTCGCATGTTATGAGACACAGGCCTCTTCCCTTTCAGACTGACCCAGCAGTGGGTGCTCGCTGCCATCTCGCCTTCAGTGTTTAGCGTAAGGCCTTCGGTTTATCGGACATTCTCTTGCTCATTTTATTTGATTTATTAGCTTCAATTTCAATTATATTTTATTATATTGTATTATTTTGCATTCCGTTATCTTATTTAGTAAATTAGCTTTCCTCCTCATATTGTTACCTCTGTTTTGTTTTTAGGCCCATCTCCTTTTTCCCTTGTTCCCTTTTCCCTTTCCCCATACCCCTTCCCCAGGGTGTGGATCGGTGAATCCCCCACCCCAATCATCACGGAACTGGGCCAAACCAGCCCACAGACCACTGACACATAGGAAATTCAATTCTTTTTGTTTGTTTGTTTGGCTTACTTACTAGTCTTCTCATCTGAGAATTATACATTCCTATGCAAAGTAGGCATTTTATGATTTATTATATATTCTGGATACTGCTATCCAGGTATACTGTGCATTATAAATACTGACTACAAATCTCTCTGCATTTTAATATAAGGCTATGCAAATGTCTTACAAATAGCTTAGTTGTCCATGATTTTCAGAATATGTTAAGGGCTTATTCTAGACATTCAAAGGGCAAAGTCTTTCCCTTTTGTTTGAAGTAGCCTTTAGGTTAAAATGTTCTGTTCGAATCAGAGGATATTGCATGTCAAATGAATGTCTAGCCAGCTTCAAATCACAGTTATCTAAGCTCAAGTAAGTTGTCCATGCTAAACTGTATATAGCCAATTGACACACCTTGGAGATGTGGCAGAAGATCTCTAGTATATTCAAGTTTTCACAGAGATCATGTGAAATGCTTCAAGCTATCTGTAAGCTCATATTTTGATCTGAGGGCATCTGAATTGACTTTAATTTGGTACAAATTTAGCACACTAAAATAGTAATAACAAATTACAAATAGTAATAACTCTAGATAACACTGAAATAATGGATTAAGATCACTGGA
>VXAB01010412.1:39817-52317 GCA_013399175.1 Odontophorus gujanensis | reverse complement strand
GTTGGTTGGCAGGTGATAAACTATTGTTTGTGTATCACTTGTTTTGAATATATGTATAAATATATATATATATAATTATCATCTCATCTTTTTTTTTCTTCTTCCTTTTCTCTATCTTAATAAATCTAATGGTTCTACAATTCTATGATTCTACGTATGTTTTTAGTAGGCCTTTTATATGTTATTCTCTGGCAACATATTCCTAATGTTCCCTAAATGACATGTAAAAATAGTATCTCAATTTTGTGTATTCAAAACTGATATCCTTCAGGTTTCACTGAGTGCTGCTTGGTGAATAACTGTTCATATTCAGCTTATATAATGCATTCGTGATTTTGTAAACCTTAGTCATATTCCTTCTCATCCCACTTCTACAAGAGTTTCAGTTTTCTTTATCTCTACTCTAAAGACTGCTGCATCATTCTAATGAACATTGTAGTTGCCCATTTCTGTACACTCTCCACTTCCACTATGAAGTTCTTCAGAAGCAGAGAGAAGTAAATATAGTTCTTAGGATGATGATATTTTGTCTTTCTGTGTAGTTATCAGCAAAGAATTGTCCTTAACAAAGAAATAACATAGAGGAATAAACATCGGTGTGTAAAAAAACTTATGTTTATGGATATATGCATTCAGGTTAGAGAGGTATAATCAAAGCACTGATATAGTAAAAGCAATTATATAAAATTTAAGATTTTCTCTATCTGCATTGTCCTTTTCATGATCTTATTTGAATAAGAGAGTTTATGTCAGGAAGCACTATTTTTCACTGAAAGAATAAGGATATTTATTCAGTGATTTCCAGCCACTCATAGGCAAATTTCTCTCCTTGTCCTCTATAGGCAATACACCCCTTGTAAAGTAGAATATGATTGGAAATATGCTTACCTTTACTATAATAACTACAGGTAAGTAGTACTGAAACAAACAAACAAATAAACAAACAAATAAACAAACAAAAAAAAACCAGAAACAATAACAAAGGAAAATAGCAATTGTGCTAATTCAGAATCCCATCTCCTAACTTGTGCATTAAACACAAAGCTGGAGTCAGATGGAAAAATAAATCAAGGAAAAGATATTGTTAAAATTTCAAGATGTCAAACAAATGTCTTTAATAGGTATTCTGAGTCTCTATGTTTATAAAATGTAGGATGAAATAGTAACAATGAAATGTGTTTAAAAGTACATGGAACTTTTGTTCATACGTAGACTGTCAAGTTACTAAGAAAAATTGCTATAATAAATTCTTCTTGAGTATAAAGATGGGGGAAAGAATAGATTAAAAGTTACACAGATATTATTTTTAAAAAGTCTGCGCTTTTGGTTCCAAATGTAGACATCTGCAGTGATGAACCAATCTCTCTGACAATGTAAAGTAACATTTGCTTCAAAGTTTAAAACAATGTAGACGTGGAAATAGCAATAAAGAAAGACATTTTATAAACAGGAAAAGGCAGTCTTATAAATACAATTCATACTTTGAACAAAATCCTACAAATAAAAAATCAAACAGTTTACAAATATATAGATTCCTGAAAACACTTTCCTCTCCCTGACTACCTCCTCAGCTCCCTCCTTCCAGAGTCTGTCTTCCAAATGAAGATAATAATGGCAATTCATTGTCTACTGATAATTCTTATTTTCTTAAGTATAGAATTAAACTATCAAGATTTTATTTCATTACTTCCTGGTAAACACTGGAATGGATTGCCTAGGGAAATACTGGGGACTCCATCTCTGGAGGTATTTAAGAGGCATGGCACTAGCACATGGTTTTCTGATGAACTTCAGGTTGTCAGGTTGTAAGTCAGGTCGATTGTTGGACTTGATGAAGGTATTTTCCAACCTAACTGATTCTATTCTTCTATTATTGTATCATTGTAGGTTCAGGCAGGTCACACTTAAGCAATTATAACACTTTCAGTGCATATAATCCTTGGGCAAGTCAGAAGACTAGGAGAAAGAGAAATTGAATCTAGTTCTATCATGTTAATTTATAATTATATGCATTAAATTTGTCCCTGTACATTCTTAAATGTTTTTATGTTTCAAAAATGCTATCACTAATGAACATTCACTAGTCTTAGCACTATGATATACTAATTTTGGCCAGAATAGATTTAAGGCAAACAAAAAATCTGTTTAATTTCTGCTGATACATGTGCTTACAAAGTCATGCTAGAGAACAAAGGATTTTTCCAAAATCTTTAGTTTATTTAGCTTTTAATGAGTCTAAACTACAAATCAGTTAAAGTGTTATTGGTTTTATTTTTTTTTCTTTCTTGAGAATAAAAAATACAGCAATATACTACTGAAACGTTGTAGGAAAGAGCACATCCTGGCTTCTCAGATCTTTTTCTTTTTTTGCTTTAAACATAATGAAAATTAAATAAAATTATCACTAAACAATATGTTTTATGAATCTGATAACATTGATTTCAAGCGGTGTTTCCAATCATCACTGACCTGAATGCATAAAATAGTAGCCAGATCTTTATCTTCCTTCTGACAGAAGTCTTGTTCAGCACTTAACTAACTGCATTTACATTATTTTTATATGTACTTTAGAGAGGTCCTAAGCACAGCATGCTCTGAATTGCCCCGGTTTTCCATCTGAATCATTCTCTATGATTCAATAGTATGTTGAAAACAGATAAATGGGCTGTTGTATATTCTGAAGAGCATACATGCTCCTGTCTAATTTGAGGCTGTTTTTCAGGTTTGCTGTAGGGGAGGCTGGCTTATTCCTATGTAGAATTTTTCAGTATGTTATTTAGAATATGTAATTGAATTACATCATGCATTAAAAACAAACAAACAAACAAACAAAAAAACCTACAACAACGTAAGTCTATGTAATGCTTAATACAAAGTTGACAGTAGTGAAGAAAAGGAAGCACTTAGGGAAAAATGTAGTAAAGGACCCCTTTACTTTCAAAGACCAAATTCCAGGGGACCCCCCTACTAGTCTCCTGAACAATTCAAAGTCCACCCTTCAGAAGTCCAAGGTAACAGTTTTACTGTCCCCTCTCTTGGCTCCACCAAGAATCATGAAATCTACCATTTCATGGTCACTCTGTCCAAGGCAGCTCAATGTGGAGCTGTCCAATACCTCCACAATGACTTCTATTGAGGTCCAAATAATTCCTTCCCACTACTTCTGTAAATTTCTGTTTCCATTATATGGATGGAGTTTATTCAAAGAGAATTAGCTGTGTTAGAAGGAAATCTAATTAAATTAAGGTTTTACTTTGTATTAAATTTTTAAAAAGGCTAATTTTTTATTTTGAGAATGACCAAGGTATATTCACGTGTGTTGACAATATAAGTTATATTACCTATGTTTTATATACTATACTATATGTAGTACATACATGTAGTATAAATATGAATGAATTTCTCAGCATCATGTCATTTAAAGTAGCTTCTGGTCTGATTCTTTGTGATAGTTTATCTTTCACCATTTTACTTAACAGTGAAGTGAAATGTGATGTGTTTCACCAGTTTACTCACATTTTCTTCTCCAATTACAGGTTTTTTTCTCTTTCTCTTTTAGAACTCTAAAATGGTTACTTTAAATCTCATATAATTTTTCTCAGACAGTTAATTAAAATTGTTCTACCTAGCTTTGTAGGTTGAGCTGTCTTGCTTATCAGATAATCAGATTAACTCCAAAATTGATCTTTAATTTCAGTAATTCTACAGCAATGATCTTTCAAATCTTCCCTCAACCAGTCTTATTAATTATGAATTATCATTCATTTCAGGCAGAAGGAAGCAGACAGTGGATGCCTTTTATTTTTACTTATGCCTTTGTTACTTTTAAAAGTGAATGATTACTTCAGATGCTTGAGGATTCTTGAGAATACTCCAAAACTTACTGTGCAAGTCAGAAGTCAGTTCAAACCTTTTTTTATTAGAACTTTGTTTTTTTTTAAATCAGAATCTATTATTAAATTAAAATATTTTTTCCAAGCTTTTCACTAGAAAACAAAATAACTTTAATTAAATAGAAGCAATATTTTACACTTTTAAAATTTTAAAAGGGAGTGCAGTCATTCTAATGTAAATATCAAAAACACTAAAAAATAGAAATTAAATATATATTAATAATGTATACAATATATAAATACATATATTAAATATGTATATTACAAAGTAATTTCCATAGATCTAAGTAAAAATCTCAACTGAAGCAAGCTGGAACTTATATACCTTTTAACCTTAATTTTAGTTAGTTACTTTTTCAGAAAAAGTTTCCTGTTCAGAAGACATTTTTTTTCCTTGCCATTGTGTCAACAGTTTAAAGGCTGGTTCTGCACAGTTCTGTGATGATTGGGGCGGGGGACCTACAGACTCACGCCTGGGGAAGGGGAAGTGGGAAAAGGAAAATGGAAAAGGGGAAAAGGGAGATGGGACTAAAAACAAAATGGTGGCAATGATCTGAGGAGGAAAGGTAATTTACAAAATAAGATATCAGAATGCAAAAATTCCAACCAATATTCCATTACGCTATGTTGCTGTGTGACATATGGCAGCAGAGGGGCACTCTGACAGAATGATGTCCAACATGGAAGTGCATATGAAGCAAGGATGTGTAATTGAATTTCTCTCTGTGGAAAAAACTGCACCCATCGACATTCATTAATGCTTGCTAAATGTTTATGGAAATCAAAGAGTGGGTGTGAGTGCAGTGAAATGGTGTGTTTCAGCAGTGACACTGAATCACTTCTGCTGATGCTGATTTTTACAAGTGTGGCATGCAGGCTCTTGTTCAATATTGGCAGTGCCTATGTTCAAAAATGATGTTTTATAGCTGAGAATTTTCTGCATCAAATAGCGTTATTGAACTCTTCATTATCTTTCACTGTCTATGGAAATAAATAGGAAGCATTATTTTTGTCAAGACCTAAGTAGTTTGTCATGTATGACTTCCCTTTGGTGAATCCTTATTTATACAACTCTTGATCACATTCTTCTTCTCCATGTGCCTGGTAATGCTTTTCTGAATCATCTGCTCCTCCACCTTTCTTGGATCAAGGTAAGGTTCTTGTAAACTTATAGTTTCCCACATTCTCCTTTTTGCCCTTCTTGTAGATAGAAATAACATTTTCTTTCCTATAGTCTTGAGGAACTTCTTCCTATCACCATGATTTTTCGAAGGTCGGTATGGCATTGTACTGATAAATATACCCCTCAGTTACTGTGGGCACATTCCATCAGGGCCAGGTTCATTTTGCTTTGTTATACCTTGATATCACCCTCTTGAAACATGTGAACCAGTGGCATATATTTCTTGCTCTGTATCCTCAGGGACCTGGGATTCATAATGGATAGTCTTACTAGTAAAGATTAAGGCAAAGGTATATTTCAATATTACTGGCTTATCCACAATTAGTCAAATAGTATTCCACAATACTATAATGCTAGTCCTGTGATACTAGATCCCACGTCTTGTTCAGCAGCAGGATTACATTTTACTTAGTATTTTGTTGTTGTTGCTCACATTTGTTTCAATCTTTCTTGTTGCCTTTGAGATCCCTTGCCAGATTTAATTCCATTTGAGTTTTGTCTTTTTTAACTTCATCTCTGAATGCTCAGACAAAGTCTCTCTACTCCTTTTGGGTTACCTATCCCTGCTTCTCACCTCTGTAGGCTTTCTTCTTGTGTTTGAGTCTGGCCAGGAATAACTTGATAATCCCTGCAATCTCAATGAAGTTTTGACTAACTTATTCTTCGTAGAAATGTACCCTTCTTGACCTTGGAGGATGCGATACTTGAATTTTAGGAAGTTTTCTTGAGCTTTCTCTATCCTCCAGAGCCTAATCCCACAGGACTTTTTCAAGCAGATTTTGAGGAGGCTAAAGACTTCTTCCCTGATATCCAGCATTGTGATTTTGCTTTTCACACTCCTCCCTGCCTTCAGGATCCTGAACTCCACCATCTCATTGCCATTGGAACCTAGTTTGCCTTTGACCTTCATACTCCCCACCAAGGCCCGCATTTCTGGCAAGTATAAGGTCCAGCATAGCACCTCTTTGTTGGTTCATTTTCATGGTAGAGGAGGTTTTTGTCAACACATTTCAGGAAACTCCTGGATCGCTTATGTCCTGCTGTGCTGTCTTTCCAACTTCATCCTAATTCTTTTATCTCCTTGCGACTGTACAACTCAGGAGAAATGGGAGTTTTGGTCAGTTCATTACATTTCATCTCCTCCCTCACAGTTTTTCCCTCCCGGAGTATACAGTCCTTCATCAACTGCTCTATCATGGATCCCCATGACCTGCTCTTGCACCCTGAGGGCTGCAGCTTACATTTCTGACCATTGAAGCATGGTGTCCTACTATGGGATGCTGTTTCAATATCTGCTCTGTCATGGTGCATGCATATACAATATAACTACCTGTTACACCATGGTCTTCTCCACAGGCTACAGGGAATCTCTGATCAAGTGCCTGAAGCACCTCCTCCCTCTATTTCATACTTGCTATATGCAGGTTGTTTCTCTCCCTCTATGAGTCACCAGACAGCTATTTTTTTTTTTTGCCTTTTGGAAAGAATATTAGCACAAAACCATCACCAGAGGTGTATCACTTTTGGAATTGCCTGGAGCTAGCTCTTTGGACTGTTTCTGACCTCTTCTTACAGGTGTTGCACCTACAGCTCCTCTGCTACTAAAGCTGTACCTTGGAAACTGCATAAAATTATTTTTGGATGTTAGATACAGCATAAACATGCAATATATATATAAGCGTTTAACAAATAATAATAATAAAAAAGTAATACACAATATTTTAAATCTTGCAGTCAAAGGTCACCAGAAATTGTACACAGAAGGCATAGGGATAAATTCTGTCTAGTTCAAATATAGTCAGTTTGTAGAAGTTTCAATTAACATAGTGCAACTTCAAGCTAACTCTACTTAAGTCAGTATATAGATACACCATAATTTAGTACCATAAAAATCTCTGTATACTTTAAATAAAAGCTGAGATTGTGGAGCCATAATCATAATCATTTCCTTCTATTTTCATTCTATTCTATTCCTGTTCTGTGTCTCTATCCAATAATCAGTCAGTATTTTTGCCATTAGTGTTCTAAAACTCTAATCTTCCTATTATAATGTACAGACTCCTCATAGCTCCTTATACATATCTGTGTGTGTGTGTATGTTTTTCTGTGTTTTCATATTTCCAACTTAGAATGTTAAAGTATCAACATGAATAGTCACTGAAAAATCACATTAAATTTACATACTCCTCATAAATATAAAATCCAAAAACCTGTTTTTTGTTTTCAGGACTTTTCTTACTCGTTTCAAAAACTCTGATTTTACTCGGCATCTTTTATATGACTGAACAATACTCATTGAAAGAAAGACATATTTACTTAAAGATTGTTTTAGCAACCAAAATCCAAAACACAACCATAAAAAAACTCGACACCATCTATGACTCATTCCCGTTTCCATTATAATTAATGAATGTATCTTTTCAAAATCTTTCCTTATTTAACAAAAAAAACAACAAAAAAAAAATTTTAGAATGCAGCCTTCAGGGAAGACATCCAGGAGAGATGTTTGGATGAATCTTCTTCAAGAACTTAACCTTGGCACCCAGAGCAAATGAGATACTTGGCTTAAAAGTAAGTTGCTGCTTGGAGATATACTGCCTCTGGGAATCTATCAGTGAAAGGGGGTCAAGTCAGGCTTTCATTTTATATATTTTCCATGTGTCACCAAAAAGACAAGAATATATATCCTAGGTCAGATGGTATGTCAACAGCCACAAGCTAAAGTCCTCATCTGCCTTGCTTGGAAGACAACACATTGTGTATTTTGTTATCTTCTGTATCCATTAAACGAACAAACAAACAAACAAATAAAGAGACTATGCGTGTACAGAAATGCACAAAGAATCAGGTATGAAGACTTTGTACTACATTTTTAATTTCTTTCAGAATGAATACTGTGGTTGGATTTATATACTGCTACTGACCAAAAAAAAAAAAAAAAAAGAATGTGATAAGCATTGCAAAATGTGGTGCATTTTAGAATTCCTTTAATGATTAGCCAAAAAATATTATTGAAGCCTTAGTATGAGAGAATTTGTTTATATGTATGGCATTTAAGCCTACACAATATGAAAGACTTTCAAAGTGCAAAGTTATGAATGGACACTACTGTTGAGGTTACAATGATTTGTCAAAGTCAGTGGAGTGCCAGAAGCTGCCAGCTGGAAAGAAGACAGAAGAATGTCAACAGACTACATTCAGAAGGAATCCTGATGTGTTGATGTAATAGCTAGATAATTAAATGATTTGCCTGCCTTAAAATTCCATTTACAAAGAAGTCATTTAGCCTTTGAAGTGGAAGACTTTAGAGATCATATAAACATATCCTAGGTTGAAAACTCACTCTTTAACTGTATTAGATTTGTCTTTGTAAACATTAATTCTAATACATCAATAGCTAAGGTTGATATATTTAATAAACATATAGAAATGTATTTGATGTCTTGCTAGCTATGAAGTTAAAAAACAATTCTCATTTTTCAGTGAACACTGGAAAAAATTAGATTTATCTGTCTAGACAAGGGCAAGTGCATTATCCTACTCTACATGAATAGAGTAACAGAATAACTGAAAAGATCAGAGACACACCATAGGAAAAAATAGTACAGTTTTCAATCTGATTTACCACATAAATCAAATTTTATCCAAAATCCACTTCATTAAAATTTTATTCTTTCAAAATATTCATATCAGGTTATAAAGTTTCATGTTTCAGCTGATAATGTTGAGAAGAAACCTATATGTATATTTAGATTCCTCATAATAGAATAGAGGAATAAAATTGTGACATTTTTATTTATGTGACTGAAACCATGATTTCCACTATCTCATAAAATTTGACAAAGCCCTTCATTATTGTTTTTTTACTTGTAAATAAGACTGCACTCATCTCAAAAATGTAGAATGTTATATGATGCATACCACATATTCTTAATTGTTTCATGCTGTTGAACAATTACATTTTTATTTTTTATCTTTTGGAACCTCTACTCTATAAATGTCCAAACTTCTTGCTTGCCTGGGCCACAGTGTGTAAAGAGAAATTGTCTAAGCCTCTATATAAATTATATAATATAGTTAATGTATACAGGTAATAAAACTTTTAAAATATCTTTTTATTAAAGTGTTTTAAAAAGAGCAACAAAAACATAAAGATAATGATTTATTTGACCATGTTTTTGTAAAATGTGCATCAGATTTGGTAGAAGTCACTGCAACTCTTAGTGAGTTCTCAAGATGTTCATCAGAGATTCTGTTGAAATTTTATTCTTGCAATCATAGAATCACTAAGCTTGGAAAAGACCTCCAAGATCATCTAGTCCAACCATCCCACCAATTATCAATATTTCCCATTAAACCATGTCTCTTAGTTCCACATCTTAATGTTTTTTGAACACCACCAGTGCAAGTAACTCAACCAGTCCTCTTAAGATTTTTGCTCCAGACCCCTCACCGGCTTGGTTTCTCTTCTCTGACACTCTCCAGGGCCTCAATGTCTTTCCTGTAGTGAAGGGCCCAAAACTGAACACAGTACTCAAGTTGTGGCCTCACCAGACCTGAGTACAGGGGGAGGATCAACTCCTTGCTCTTGTTAACAACACTGTTCTTTAAAAAAGCCAGGATTTAATCAAAGATGATTGCAGAGAGAGTGTGATTTGTCCCTTCTCACTGGTGGCTTGTGACAGAACAAGTGGAACTGGCCTCAAGTTGCACCAGAGGAGGTTTAGGTTAGATATCAGAAAGAACTTTACAGAAAGGGTTGTTAAGCACTGGAATAAGCTCCCCAGGGAGGCAGTTGAGTCACCACTCCTGAATGTGTTTAAAAACCATCTGGATGTGGTGCTCGGACATGATCTAGCAGTGGGTTGAAACGTTAGTATGGTTAGGCTGAGGTTGGACTTGATTTTGAAGGTCTTTTCCAACCTAAGCAATTCTATGATTCTGTGTCATTGGTTACACTTGGCTACCTATGCACAATTCTGGCTCAAGTTTATCTGAGCATCAATCAACACCCCAGGTCCATTTCCTCTACACATTCTTCCAGCCACTCTGCCACAAGCCTGTAGCATTGTCTTAGGCTGTTGTGGTCAAAGTGTAGTACCCTGAACTTGGTCTTGTTAAACTTCATCCCTTTGTCCTCAGCTCAGACAGCTAGCCTGTCCAGATTCCTCTGACGGGTTTTTCTAGCCTCAGGCAGATCAACCCTTCCTCCCAACTTGATGCCATCTGCAAAGTTACTGAGGGATCACTCAATCCCCTTGTCCAAGTCATCAACAAAAGATATTAATCAGGACATGCAACAACATCAACCACTGGGGAACACCACTCATGACCAGACACCAGCTGGATTTAACTACATTCACCACTACTCTCTAATCTTTCAGACCCTTCAGCCAGTTCTTCACCCATCAGAGTTTAACCATCCAGGGCACAGGGAGGCAGCTTCCCCAGCAGAATACTGTGCAAGACAGTGACTAAGGCTTTGCTGAAGTCTAGGTAGATACCTTGATATCCATTCTTTCATCCACCAGGAAGGTCACTTGATCATAGAAGGAGATCAAATTGGACAAGCAGTGCCTGGTTTTCATGAAACCACACTGGCTGGACCTGATTCCCTGGCTGTCCAGCTTCATCCTTGAAAATAGCTGCTCACAAATGCACGTACTGTCAAAAAGCAATGACATTAATAAGGTATGGTTGTGAAGCAGTAAGACAAGTCTTAAGAAAGTCTGTTAAACTCCTATAAAAGAGACATGGTCAGGTTTTTTGAGTTGAATATCTCATTACAACTCTATAATTCAATTTGAAAACTCACCGGTAATGTATTTATGTAGATTGAAAATGTAGTCACAAACATTCCAAAAAATTGACATTTTCTTGTCAGTCTTGTAATTTGCTCTCAAATTCCTTTATCAAAAAGGAAAGCAAGGCTGCATGTTTTTCACTGTTCACAGGACTATGTTTAGCCAGTGTATCAAATTGCATAAAAGTATTTAAATAACTTTAAGATAGTGCTGTCCTTTGCCCTCCCCATGTTCTGATTTCAGACCAGACATTGCCAATCGTATATCAATGTTTGGTAGCTGCTGAGTGATGGATGCTTACTCAGGACCGGGCCAAGTTGCTCAACAGGGAGGAGCCATTGTCAGGATGGTAAAGGGCAGAATGGACCACAGGACAGAACAGGCTTGGTTGCATGTGGCTTGCAGACAGCCTGCATACTGTAATGTTTCAATATAGTTGATAATAATCACGTTATGCAATTGTCATGATTTTATGATTTTTCTTATCAATATTTCACATTATAACATCATGTAAGGCACTGAGAGTTAAAGAGTTAAAGAGTTCATGCTCCAGTTCTGTGGACTGCCGAATTTCTGAGTAGCTGGTTCTCAGAAGGGAATGAAGACTACATAACCCAGAGGAGTTTGCGTGCCTGTTTTCCACTCTGAGGGAAAGATAAAACTGCTCACAAGTCCTAAGACTTTCTCTTTTGCTGTCCACCAGCAGTGGGAGCTTCCTAACTGTCTCGCCTTCAGCTTTAGAGTAAGGCCTTAGGTTTTAGGCACTATATCATTTTATTTGATTTATTAACCTCAATTCCAATTTTATTGTGTTACATTGTGTTCTTTTATCTTCTGTTATCTTATTTAGCAAACTAGTTTTCCTCCTCAGATTGTTGCCACTCTTTTGTTTTTAGGTCCATCTCCCTGTCATTTCCCCTTTTCCCCTTTCATGGGGTGTGGGTCCATAGGTCCCCGCACTCCATTAGTCACAAAACCAGGCCAAACTGGCCCATAAACCACTGACAAGAGTCACAGAATGTCTTGGTTTGGAAGAGACCTCAAGCCCATCTAGTTTCTACATCTCTGTCAACCAGGGGGCAAGGTTGCCGTTCACTAAATCAGACTTATGATCTTTCTGCAATTAAAAAATCAATTTAAGTATTTGGGTTTGGCTTTGTTTTTCTTAAAATCTGGAATAAAATAATATTTAATAATAAGCACACTTTTGAGGCTTGTGTATAAATACTCTTAAATTATTTCATATTTTTTCCTCCTCTGTATTTTAAAACTGTTTGCATGTTTTTGTCTGATGCTGGGTTTTCTGTACTGAACATGTAGAGGACAATTCAAACATCAGTGAACTCTTCAGTTTGAAGAAAAAAGGAAAATGCCTACTTACAATGTTCAATCTCCTAGAAGAAAATTTAAATCTGTGATAGTTGAAGAAATTAGATGTGATCTAAAAACTGTGAAAGCACTTCCTTTTCATAATAGAAACCTTAATATGTAATAAATTTATTTTTGAAATTGTAGCTTCTAGTAACCTCTGGAGAGCAAGAGCCATGCTCAGCAACAACAATTAATAAAGCTTTTCTCATGCAGATTGCAATTACATGGTAGCCTAACTAGTAGGAAGGG
>VXAB01010412.1:0-31428 GCA_013399175.1 Odontophorus gujanensis | reverse complement strand
TACTTCATACAGTGCTTCTATTAATGTTGATTTTTTCTCCAGCCCACTCCTTTGTCTAGTCATCTCTATCATGGGATTTAAGTACTTCTGAGATAATCACCAGAATACTTAGCTATATAATCTTAATGCATCTGGACATCTAGAATCCCTTGGATCAATTTTTTTTACCTTGTCTATATTGGAAATATAGCGCAAGCAGCTCAAGTATTGTATCTATTAAAGACTTGGTCTGTTTTAATTCTGCAATTCACACCTCGACATAATTTATTGTTTCCTGTTCAGCTCTCCAGATGTCTTTTGTCCTGGACTTTTTCCAGGCTAACCTAATTAAAAAAAATGTATTCAGTTTCACAAATGTACTACTTTATTTCTCTTCTTCTTTTCCATTATGCAGGCTCCTTGGATGCCTGGAAAATCACCCTTCAATTTTATTAATTGATTTTAACTGTCTATTTGTTGATGAAATTTATGTTTTATTATATGAAATGTAATTAGCAAATACATTAAAAATGATTATTTGATCCAGAATTTCCAGAAGTGACTAGTAATTTACCACTCACTAAATATGCTTGAGCTCAAACTCAAAATCTAATAAAAAACCTTGACAAATACTGCCCTTTGTAACAAGATATCTGTAAACTCGGTAACTCATATCAGTGGTTAGTAAAATCTCCCTTGTTAACTTAAGTAGTGCCACAGTGAAAAGTGACATCAGTGCACCATATCTTACCACATTCTGTTTTAGTGTTTTCAGTTCACTCACTCATCACTGTTTGTGCATAGTATGGAGAAACAATGTTTTGGTGGAAACGTTAAACCAGTTCAATTGCATTCATCTATACAATAACATTGATGACAGAAAGAGGAAAGCTACTGTTCTTCTTATTATTGCTCTATGACAGAGAGAATACTTTCATCATAAAATTCTTGAGGCTGATCCAAGATCTAATCTAACTCTACTAAAATTGAACGTATTTCAGAGTGCTTAACATATAAATACCTATGAGGCATCACCATAATTTATCATCTGAAACTCTTCACTCAATTTTCCAGGCAGAGGCAAAGATATTTTTACAACTTCGTAAAGCGACTGATTTTCCATGATTAAACAGGGTACTATTGATGCAAGAAGATTTTTCCAAGTATGACAGTCTGCAGATGTGTAAAACACAGCTAGATATAAGCAACATGGACATACAGATCTAATCCCTGTAAAATTACAGATTTTTAGGAACTTGGACAGTGAATGAAATTTAACTATTTTTTTCATATTCTGAATGCATATACTGCCATGTTTTCAATATCATTACATAGAACTGAAAGTTGATTTAAACAAAACGGAATTCTTTTATAAATAACAGATTATTAACAGCACTCAGCATGAGGATTGAAAAGCCCCTTTCATGTCTGTAATTCATAAGGAGTCATTTCAGTATCTCCACTTCTGAGTGTAAAAGACACATCATAATCTGTCCAATATCCAGTTTCCCACAGCCTAATTATTTTAGAAGACATCTAAAAATAATCTCTAATTTCTCACAACAAGCAATGTTTACTGAGGATACATCACAAAAGTTAAACAACTTGAGAACTGGCGCCATGCTTCAATGAAATACCACAGAGATTTCTGTCATCCTGTTTTTCAAGTAAGCAGGGTGATTCACATATTGTTTAAAAAGTTCAGAGCCATCCTCTACTCCTAATAGGTAGTTGATTCCATTCACTGTAGCCAAAATCATAATAATTTGTTATATGTGTTATTCTGAAGTTATTCTGGAAAATTAGTGTGGGTTTTTCTTTGTTTGTTTGTCTTTGCAAAACTAAATAACTCCAAAAGAAAGGAAAATGTCGTGCAAAAATTTGGAGCTAAAGATCTGAAGTCAAAAAGACTCATCTGTGAACTATAAAAAAATTAAATTATTTCTTGATGCCCAAGACCATCATATGATTAACTTGCCCTCTTTAGAATACTGAATCAAAGGTATTGTTGAGAAACAGAGAAGCATAGGTTGGATAATAAATTTTATTGCTCAACACACTGACACTACAGTCGCAAGGAGCATGGCAAGCTATGAAGCACAAAGTAAATCTCTATTTAAAGGTCCTACATTAGCCATAATTTTAAGAAAGGACATGTGTTTCTGTGTTCCCCAACTGCAAGAGGAGTTTTCTCAACATTTTCTGAAGCTGAGCATCACTCTTACTGTCTCTTGATGACGATTTAGTAAATATGTTGATACTTACTTAAAACAGGCTAACCTACTTTTCATTCCCTCATTATTCTTCTCTATGATTTGTAGTTTCATAGAATAAGTGTCTGAAATAAGTAAAAGAAATGAAACCTGCCAAATCCCATCTCTCTGAAAGACTGGAGTAGTTGCTAATGTAACTTAAGTTTTCTGCTGTAAACATATTTAAGTTAGATATTTCTTGCATATTCAAAAGGCATTTAGATATCAGACAAATATAATTTATACAGGGGAAGGTATTTTTTGATGGTTTGGTATCATTCATTCTACTAAGGATAAAGGCAATCATAAACATTCCTAATAGAGGTGAAAATAAAGTATGAATCTTTGGGTATCATGAATACGGCGTTATTCAGAATGTCAAGCTGAACATAAAAAAAGAGTAACTTTTTGAATTTTTCATCATGTAACAAATAAGAAATTCGCTTTGAATGTATGGCACTTCCAGTGAGGGGAAAAAAATAAACAAAAAGTTGGAGGAAGTTGATTAATATATCAGTGGCGTATCATAACTAAATCCTTGGAGCATGAAAAATGATATTATTGTTTGCAATGTAATTGAGACATCAGTGGCTTTGGGAAAATATTGATTTACCCTTCTTACCCACTTTCTTTCTTTTCTACTGTACTGTGTATTCTCCTCGTCGTGAAGAGCATTTTTCCAGTACTCTGGTCAGAAGGAGTTTTGTTATCAAGATCATTTCCAAGCCTATAAAATTAAATATCCTGATTTGCAGGATATTTTAAAATAATTTGAACAAATTATAATTGATTACACTGCAAAAGTTTTTTGTGAGCCAGAACATGACACTTATATTAATGTTGAGCAATTCATAACTATAAATAGTTTCAATGAAGATACGTTTTTTAACTGGATCCAACTATCACTGCTGGTAGAAGCTACAAGTAGACAGAGGTCACAGAAACAATTGTTCCCTAATATCATCTACAATTCCACTACAATACAAGTGAATGTAATGGGATTATTCACGAGGCAAAACTTTTCTTAATTGGAAGGGTAATAAAACGCAGCCAAAATTGCAAACTTCATTAAGGCATGAAAACAAAATATGCCTATAGGCATATTTTAACATATCCCTGTATACAGCAAAGAGGTTGGAACCTTATCTTAAAGATCTCTTCCAACCCGTTCTATTCTATGATTCTATTATGATTAAGGAACTGAAATTAGTGGAAAATAATAAAATGAAAAGAGAATATAGTAGGAATAATTACTGTTAAATAAATAAATAAATTCATAGGTCTAGAATGCATTTTAGTCGAAAAACAACTAAGCAACTAAAAATATGTATATTTTAACCAGTGTGAAGAGTATGTATTCACTTATTATTTTCATTATTCATAGAGTAGTGAAATGTCTTCATTTATTTGTTTTATGTGGTGTTTTGAAAGGACAAGAAATGCTGAATAATATTCACTTTTTTTTCTGTACTCATAGGGAAATAAGTATTTGTGTTACTCTGTAACAGAATCTTAGTGACAAATACACATTAATTCTTTACAGAGAAGACAGCTATTGTATTTGATTAGATTTTTATCAGGTAATCTTTTTTTTTTTTTTGCATAAAGGGAGTAGATTTATCTATTCTTGAATATTTCACTTTTGAATGCAGCAGGTATCATGTAAGCTGTCAAAATACACCTGTATATCTTAGGCAGAAATAAACTTTTTTATTTTTATTCTCAACATATAAATATTTTTAAAAACAAAGCAAACAAACAAACAAATAGAAGTTAAAGACACATAGAGTACATGCGGAAATTTACTGAAAGTGTTTTCTGAATACTGTTATTCCTGCTCTCTACGTTAAAGCAGTGAGGTTACATTTATCTGAGAGTTTAACTGATATTGGAGATCACAGTGCTACTTCTGCATTTTTCTGACTGTAGAAAGCTTCCACACTTTGCAGAAAGAACTGTTGGTTTTTACTATCATACTCTTTAGTTCCTAATATTTTACCTCCTCTGTTAGAATTTTGGACCCAAAATAAAGAAATTCGTAAGAACACAATGATTGAAAATATTGCATTTTAAAATTCATTCTGATTTATTCTTGAATTATGCTGATTGATAAAATAAGATGTGGTTCTATGGACAAAACATGAGTGAAGTCGGATTTTAATTGGGAACTTCAGATAAAGCAACATTGTGAAGTCAAATGTGTTGTTTCTTTGAAGTAAAATAAATAAATAAATAAATAAATAAATAAACCTGATATGAAATGAGAAATAACTAAATGTGTTATTATTTTTTCCTTTGTTGTAGATGTATCTAACAAACAAACAAACAAACAGACAAACACAAAGAGAAAAATGATTGGACCAGCAGAATAAACACATCAGCAATGACTAAAGGACTATCGTTCTCTACCTGAAAGCCTGTCAAAGCCTCAAACAATTGGTTTCTGATTAAATTCCAGCTCCTGAAGGTAAATGATTGAGAGATTTTTCTTCACTTATTTTGACTATAGTTGAAGTCTGACTGGATATCAGGAAGCAGAAAGAGGAAAACTGCTTTCAACTAAGATCAGATGCTGATCTTGAAGCTGTTGTTTGCATGACAAGCTCAAGCTTGCCGTATTGGTGAAGCATGGAGCTATTATGCTGCAATTAGTCCTCTGCCTGAGGAAAACAAGAGGAAGACTTCTCCCTCTTGCTACATTCTTTTAGGAGCCAAGAATCTAAGTCGATCTCAAGGATAATGCTTGTTAGTGCAATGTTATTCTACAGGAAAAACAGCAGTTTCTTTCATAGAGTGAGCTAAGCTTGTAAATAGTATCCTTAACTAAATTAAGCACCACAACCTTCTCCTTTGTGCACACTGCATATTTAGCAGAATTTGAAGTCTCTGACATAACTGTACAACTGTATGAATATTAAAATCCTGTGAACAAAGATATTCCAAAACAATAAAAGAGACTTACACTAAAGCAAATACCACTGTTTACTCATTTCATCCTCGCTCCCGAAGAAGAATGCAAATTTTGTGACAGATATCAGTCAAACCTCTGGGATGTACTTATATTCTTCAGTAAAAATATACTGAAAAGATCTATATTAATCTACAGTATCCAGATAACTACACCAAACAAAGCACCATAGAAAATAAGAGCCATTAACCATCTTCTCCTCATCTTCTTTATTTAATCTAGGATAGCCTGTTGTAAGGAAAATATAATTATGAATAAATAAACATATCCTGCCTTTCACTGGGCTTCCGTATTATACACAAGGTACAAGCAGTACCATTGTTATAGTGATGCACTAATTACAGGAATGCGTTGAAGGATGAAGAGGAGAGAGTGCCCTCATTACTGGCAATCTTAAGATGGCAATGTGCTTATACTGTTCTACCTGAATTCCCAGCACAATTGTTCTGGGGAATATATACTACTTTTGTATATATCTGAAGGGTTAAGTATTTCATATTTGATCTACAAAAAAAGTAGTATTTCACAGAATCACAGAATCGTAGGGAATAGAAGACATCCCTAGAAATCATCTAGTCCAATCCCCCTGACAAAGCAGGTTTCCTAGACCAGGTTGCACAGACAGGTGTCCAGGAGAGTCTTGAAGATCTCCAGAGAAGGAAACTCCACAACCTCTCCAGGCAGCCTGTTCCAGTGCTCCATCATACTTACCGTGAATTTCTTAAGCACATTTGTGCGGAACTTCCTATGCCTCAGTTTGTGGCTGTTCCCCTCATCCTGTCACCATGCACTGCTGAGGAGAGTCTGGCCTCGTCCCTTTGCCTCCCACATGTTAGGAATTTATAGACATGGAAAAAAAAAAAAAAAGAAAAAGTCAAAGAAAAGAAAGACACAAAGAAATGCTGAAAGCTCAGTATCTATTAAGAAAAAAAAGCTTTCAAAAGCATCCAAAAGCAATACTATCTCATTTTTTCACTTCCAGCAGTTAGTAAATAACACATACCTATATCCATAAGAGACACATCTCATCACTCTATCCCACAGTTCAGTAAGTTACACAAATCCAAAGTAGAGGTTGTATAATAGTACACTTTTATTGAAGTTGTTATGCATAGAGAGGATCAACCACTTCATTATCATAGCATTATTTGTTATTTATTACATCTCAGTATGAAGAGTCTTGTGTAGAAAAAAACTGTATGTAACTGTTATCTCCTCAGTATACAGGAATATTCCTTTACACAGGAATTCATCTCCTGTCATTTGCACATAAAGGGACTAGTCAATTTAGAATCTCCGGAAATACTGGATTTATTTTGCTGTGCATGTAGTTTTCAGACAAGTACTGACTTTTCATTCCATGTGACCTTAAAATGTGATGTGTTCCATTGGTAGGAAATAAAATCTCACACTTTAGGCTGTTGCTGTATTCATCTTATAATTTTGATGTCTGGCATAAAAAGGGTCACATCTTCACCTGGAAGGAGAAGTAGAACTTCTTTGCCTCTCCTGAGGTCAATACTAGTACTAATACTTCACTAAATTGCTCAAGAATGATGCAAACTGCAGGAGACTGAAAAGGTCACCTTACAATGCCTTTTGTTTATGCCCAGTGAGCAGTAAACCTGAGGCTAAGTACAAAAAAAACGTCTGTAATAAACTGGCAAGTAATCCTACCAAAGAATCCATGATTCAGCTTCATTAGCTGCTTAGTTTTTTAGTAATCTATTCATAAAGTTATGACTTTTGTCATTATTACTTGAAATTAGTATAGCCATTATTCTTCCGTTCTTTGCTTCATATACTGTTACCATTTCCAACTGCTTTGCTCCTTAAGTTTAATCTGATAAATCTCCAGCCATTCCACTGGTAATGTATGATACTTATCAATGTTAGCTTTTTGGGGAATATATTAGTATTTTGAAAGATGAAAAGAAGTCATAATTATCCTGTTGAAATAAACGTCTGTATCTTGACTTGAGATGCGTACCTCTAGAACATACATTTTCAATAGGTTTAATTTGAACAGGAAAATGTTCAGTCCTAATTTAAATCACAATTACATGCAATGCAATACGACTTCGAGTCATCTACAGCGGTAGGCAAGCAGAGAATATATTCTGTGTCAAGAGCTATACTGACACATTACGTGAATGTACGTATTTGTAATGTCTTTATTAACAAAGGTAAGTTTCAAAATTTTACATGCCTAAATATAGCTTTTGCTTATCTAATTCTAAGACATTTATAGTTTTGGAAAGGTATTTTTCTTTTTCAAGAATTTTAAAATAAATCTTTTTTTTTTTTTCCTATAAGAAGACCTGGGGAAATGTTACACCTCTGGAAATTCTAAATCTTTATATCTGCATTTTTAGAATGAAGGAAAAATTAAACAAAAATAAAAATAAAAAGATAATAATAATAAAAAAGGAAATTCCTAACAGAAACTCTGGAGTCCTAAGCTGAAAAATATTAGGGGTATATATGTAGAATTAGCTTGTCACACTGCCCACTAATATCTGAACAGACATTTTTAGATATTCCATATGTGGAGGGGGAAGGTTCATACACAAAACAAACATCCCATGGGATAAACCACAGTAAGAATATAGTCCCAAACGTACAGAAATGTAATTTTGCAAAGAAAAGCCCCAGGTATTTTAGAATCACAGAATTATAGAATGTTTTGGGTTACAATGGACCTTTAAAATTGTTTAGTTCCATACTCGGGGCAGGAGCACCTTCAACTAGACTGGATTGCTCAAAGCCTCATCCAAAGCGTCCTTGAGCCCATCCAGGGTTGGGGTATCAACTACTTTTCTGGGCAAACCATTCCTGTGTCTCACCACAGTTTTATAATCGACTAACACCTCCAAGTCCTTTTTCTCAAAACTGTTCTCAAGCTGTATTTGTGCTTTGATTTGCAATTCATGTACACAGCCTTGCAATTGGCATTGTTGAACCTCATAAAGCTCACACAGGCCCACCTCTTGAGCTTGACAAGGCCCTTTTGGATGACATTTCTTCTTTCAGGGTGAGGTCAGCACAGCTTGGTATCATCTACAAACTTGCTCAGGGTGCACAGTCCCACTGTCCATGTGACAATGTTGTTAAATGGGGTGGCTCCTAACACTGACTCCTAAAGAGCATTGCTCATCACTGTTCTCCACCTGAACATTGAACTATTAGCCACAATTATTTGATTGTGATCATCCAGCCAATGAAGTGAAAAAGAAAACAAGCAGCAATATGAAGATCCCTCTTTATTTTTATACTTTTTTTTAATTTGTTCTTTAAAAACAACAACAAAAATGTACAAACAGAAAATAAAATTGAAAACAAATTAATAAATAAAAAGAAGAATCAAAACCAAAAGCAAATTTATAGTTTTGTAATAGATTCTTATCGTAGTTTAAACAGAGGAAAAATTAGCCTCAGGCAATCAATGTCATTACTGACAGTTAGGAGAGAGTCCTTGTTTGGGTTCCAAATTTTCAGCCAAATTGAGTTTACACTAAATTCAGCCGAGTGAATCAGTGACAAAATGTGTCCTACATATATACTTCCCTTCTCATGAATACACAGGATGTCTTAGGGCTCTCTCTTATCAAGATGCTGATTCAGTGTTATCCTACTGTTGTTGTCTACTGTGAAATTCTCCAACTGCTCAGCAAGACTGCATTTTGTCTCACAATGCAAAAGAAGTATAGGAATTGGAGGGCAGAGTGCTATCTATTTATATGAATGTTTTACTTGTAGACAGTGTTATTTATTGGATGTGTAGATATTCGTAAAAATAATGATGAAGGAATCAAACTCATTCTAGTCCAAACACAGAAGTTCCCACATAAGCTTAAGTATTCTCATTAAATAGTTGCTGTATGGACCTTGTGATACACAGTTATGATCACTGCACAAAGCTTTTAAAACTAAAATTACTGGTTCCTGTCCAAGGAAAACGACAGATTTGCAGACTCTCTCTCATCTGGGAAAATATATTCATCTCTATAACCAAGGTGCTCTTCCTGCTATGAGATCTGTTTTATAGAATCATAGAATCCTTTGAGTTGGAAGGAACCTTGAAAGGTCATCTAGCCCAGTACCTCTGCAATGAACAGAGACATCTACAGCTAGATGAGGTTGCTCAGAACCTGGTCCAGTCTAACCTTGAATGTCTTCAGGGATGGGGCATGCGCTACCACTCTGATCACCTTGTTTCAGTGCCTCACTAACTTTTACATTACATCCAGTCTAAATCTCACCTCTGTAAGTTTGAAAGTATTTCCCTTTGTCCTATAACAATAGTCTTTACAAACTGGGACAAAACAAAACAAACAAACAAAAAAAATTGGACAAACTATGTCCACTCCTCTCTTATAGTTCCCTTTTAGATGTTGAAAGGCCTCAATCAGGTCTTCCTGGAGCCTTGTCTTCTCCAGGCTGAACAGACCCTACTTTATCAGTCTGTCCTCACAGTAGAGCTGTTCCATTACTTGGATTATTTTTGTGGTCCTCCTCTGGATACTCTTCAACAGATCCATGTCTCAGCTGTACTGAGGACACCATATCTGCACACAGTACTCCAGGTGAGGCCTCACCAGCACAGAATAGAGGGCAAGGATCAAATCCCTTGTTTTGCTGGTCATACTTCTTTTGATGCAGATGAGGATATGGTTGACTTTATGGACTGCAAGAGCACGTTGCTGGACCAGGCACTTTAACTGCACCACACAGCTTGGTGTCACCCACAAACTTGCTGAGAGTGAGCTTGAGGGGAAGACCTTAGAGTGGTTTTTAGAACTGCTGAACTAATGATTAAGCAACATAGTATCTTCAACATTTAATTCTCATTTTAAATACTTGTACGCATTCATACTTAATATCTTCACAATTTCTCCAAATCATTGCTGAAATGGTACAGAAACTTTGAACATTTTAATATATTCCAGCAAAACTCAGTCATTTACTTGTATTATTATATTGTAATTTTTCATACACGTCTTACAAAAAAGTGTATTGGAGAAAAATGGATATGATGAATGGACCACTCACTGGATAAGAGATTGGCTGGATGGCTGTCCTCACAGATTTGCAGTCAATAGCTCAATGTCCAAGTGGAGACAGGTGATGAGTGGCATTCCTCAGGGATCAGTGTTGGGACTGGTGTGATTTAACATCTTTGTAGGCAACATGGACAGTAGAATTGAGTGCACCCTCAGGAATTTTGCAGATGACACAAAGCTGAGTGGTGCTGTTGACATTCTAGAGAGAAGGGATGCAATCCAGAGGGATCTGGACAGGTTTGAGAGGTGAGCCCATGCCAACCTCATGAACCTGGGTCAGGGCAATTCTAAACATGGATATGGATTGGGTGGAGAATGGTTTGAGAGTTGATGAAAATCTCAATACGAACCATTAGTGTGTGCTTGTAGTACAGAGGGCCAATTGTATCCAGGGTTGAATCAAGATAAATGTGACCAGAGTCAAGGGATGCGATTCTGCTCCTCTACTCTGCTCTCATGATACCCCACCTGAAGTACTTCATTCAGTGCTGGGGTCCCCAACACAAGAAGGACATGGAGCTATTGGAGTGGGTCCAGAGAGCCACAAAGATGATCAGAGGGATGGTGCCTTTACTGTGCGGGTGGTGAGACACTGGAACAGGTTGCTATTGTTGTGAATGTCCTCTCCCTGGAAGCATTCAAGGCCAGACTGGATGATGCTTTGAGCAACCTGGTCTAGAGGGAGATATCCCCTCCTATATCAGGGGGGTTGGAGGTAGATAATCTTAAAGGTTTCTTCCAACACAAACTGTACTATGATTCTATGACTGTGAACTTTGGCCACCCAGTGCACTATGAGAAATAGAATCACAGGATCACAGAATTGTAGGGGTTGGAAAGGACCTCTAGAGATCATCGAGTTCAACCCCACTGACAAAGCAGGCCCCCTAGACCAAGTTGCACAGGTAGGTGTCCAGGAGGGTCTTGAACATCTCCAGAAAAGGAGACTCCACACCCTCTCTGGGCATACTGTTCCAGCACTCTGTCACTCTCACTGTGAAGAAGTTCTTATGCACATTTATGCATCATTCCTATGCATTAGTTTGTGGCCATTTCCCCTTGTCCTGTTGCCACACACTGACAAGAAGAGTTCAGCCTCATATCTTTGCCTCCCTCTCCTTAGGCATTTATAGACACAGATCAGATTCCCTCTAAGTCTTCTTTTCTCAAACTTGGACAGACACAGATCTCTCAGTCTTTCCTCATAAGAGAGGTGTTCCACACCCTTTATCACCTTTGTAGCCCTCTGCTGGACTATTTCAATGAGATCCCTGTCGTTTTTGTACTGGGGAGCCCAGAACAGGACACAATACTCCAAACTCACAGACTAACAGTTTGACCAACAAATCATGTCAGAGCAATGAAACCATTGTTTAGAGGTATCTTTTTTTCTTCTTTTTTAATTTATTTAAGAAAGAATTGAGGACATATGGTATGGCTTATTACATCTATGCAGACCTTAGTGGGAAACTGAGAAAGCTCCATAGCTCTTTGTTCCAGTCTAGACTCCTTTCAGTAGGATGAATATTCCTCCCCCTCCACACCACATGGCCATGTGAAAGACAGAAGGGAGTAAGATGGGTCTGTTACATAGTTCATAGGATAGAAAGATACAGGGAGGTGAGATAGGAGAAATAAACTCATGGGAAAATGAGACAGGAACTATGAGGAAAAGGTTTGCTTGTGATATGGATGGGTATCATCTTTTAAACGAGGAGTCAGAATAGGAGAGAGCAGGTATTAGCTGCATCTCACATCCTCAGAAAGAAAGAGTGGAGTAGAAAGAAGCCAAGAGTAAAGAAGAGAGAGACTTCCACCAATGGGTATAGTTTCTTGAATCCATCGCATACCCTGAAAACTCTTAACCTTTTCAAAAATCTTGTTGTTTATAATGTACTGAAAACCAACTCTAACTTGGACAAATCTCCATCTGCTGTAAGATTTCTAAGATACTAGTAAACGACACTTTCTTTTTAAATTCATTTTACTGTTACTGCAGAACCAAACTTTACCTACAGTACTAAGCCTTGAGATATTTCTCGGTGTACTCCACAGCAAATCTATTGGAAAGCTAAGCAAGCAGTCATATTTCCTTTCTTCACCAACATCCTGTAATGAAAAGATGTAAAGGAGAAAAATCATTCATATCCTTCCTGTCTAAACAGTTCCTGACAGCTCATTATAAGTACTGAATGCCAAATGTGAGTTCAGTCATGTGTGAACATATGGAGAGAAATGACTCCTGTACAAGTTTCAACTGGCTCAGAGACATGAAACTTCAGTAAAATGAGCATAGGTTAAACAATTTACATAAATATATACACATGTGCAAATATGCAAAACCACAGTCACTGACTTAAAATTCCATTTCAAAATCTAAACTTTATTAGTGACTCATATTACACACACCACCCTCTCTCCATTCAGAATACAGGTACAATACAATATCAGCACAAATATCAGAGCACAGTAACAGTTTGTCTATGAAAATATATACAAGCTTCAGAATCATCACCATTATGAGCAAATCTCCAGACAACTGAGAAGACACATTAAAGAAAGCCAATGTGACACACAAATGCTTGATGATAAAATGGCTCACTGATCACAGAATCACAGAACTGTAGAGGTTGGAAGGGACCTCTAGAGCTCATCTAGTCCAGCCCCCCTGACAAAGGAGGCTCCCTAAACCAAATTGCACAAGTAGGTGTTCAGATGGGTCTTAAACATCTACAGAGAAGGAGACTCCACAACCATTCTGGGCAGACTGTGCCAGTGCTCCATCATCCTTACTGTGAAGAAGTTCCCATGCACATTTGTGCAGAACTTCCTTGGCGTTAGTTTGTGACCATTTGCCCCCATCCTATCAACTCAGACTGCTGAGAAGAGTCCAGCCTCATCCCTTTGCCTCCTGCACTTTAGATATTTATAGACATGGATGAGATCCCCTCTGAGTCTTTTTTCAAGGCCGAACAGACTGAGGTTGATCAGCCTTTCCTCATAAGAGGTGTGCTTCAGGCCCTTCATCATCTTTGTAGTCCTCCACTGGACTCTTTTGGGGAGATCCCTGCCTTTCTTGAACTGATCGTATATTCAGTTCTGTTACACTGCAAGTCATTAGGGTAATAGTAATATTGTGTCCTTATACATTAATAGATGTCTTTTGAGGCACCTAAGAGGTACATGATATTTTTCCCTAGATTCAGTGGTCTTACTTCAAACACATACACTGTTACTTCTGTGCTTTAAAGTGTACAGATCTCTTTTTGAGTAGAAATCACCACTCCTCCAGTTATTATAAAGAGCTTTTTATATTTTCAGACATACTTTTCAATTTATTTTAGCAGCCCCTATGCATATAAATAGATGGTCCATACACTTACTAAACACCTCATCTTCAACTGGATTTCCTTATGCAGAGAATGAATTGCAAGTAATATCTAAAATCTCGTTAAATGAAAGAGTATCTTATGCACCTTTACAGCTAAAAGTGCATCCATATGAAACTCAACAGGATTCAGAGTTCTGCTATATATTCTGAAGAGTAAATAGACTGATGGGATATAGTAATAGCAAAGATGATTCAGTAATTAAAAAAAAATAATAAAAAAGTGGATTTTTCTTGCAACTGTTAAACACAGGCTTTTTCCTTAAGTCTTGTAATTTTTTTACTGCTTTTGTAATCATGGAAATTTTGATTATGTCACATACATTCTGTATTTTGTAACCCAACATTTTTTTGTATGTTTGTTTGTTTGTTTGTTTCCATTCATTTTGTACGAAGCTGACTAATGACACCAAATTAATAACTAAGAAGAAAGTCAGTCTATGGAATAGATATAAGAGAAATAACAGAGTGTGCTAATACCTAGTTTAGCAGTTCAAGCTTTAAGTACTATTTATAATCCAGTTGTGTTACGCATTGTATGTATCTTTTAAGATACTCTTAAAGCTTCCATCTATTGAAATTGCTTATGACTAGACCACCCAATTTTACTGGCTTCATGATATGTAAGTATCTATACTTTCATTGTTGGAATGAAAAACAATGTAGCCTGACTCTCTGTTTAAAAAAAAAAAAATGTCAAGAGAATGTTTTGTAGCTGTTTGAAATACATCTGGCATGTTGTAACTTCAACTAAATAACTTTATAGATAAAATCAATAATCACAATTAAAAGGTATTTCAGAACTTGAATAAGTAGTCTTTTTTTAAAGTTTGAATTGAAGCTGCATTTCAACTAACTATAGTTTATCTGGTGCTGCTGCTATGAGCCATATGGAGTGAGATCATTCTGAGTAAGCACACAAGCATTTCTAGTTCAAATACTGAGAAGCATGCTTATTTGGTATAGCTCTTCCAGTAAACAAAGTAAATTAAATATTCATGAAAGGTGAACAAAGATTAACTAATTGAAACTCAGAGCTAATATTTGTAGAAATTTCTAATTATTTTCTCTATTTTACTAATTTTGAAAAAAAGTTGAGGACATAGAATGCCAATAATTTAAATAAGGAGAAACCACTAATACATAAATGTCAATGTAGGTAATTGGAAAATAACAAATACTATTAATTTTGAAAGTCAATAATAGCAAATATTGTGCTTAAAAAAGCTGTGTGTTGGAAGTATCATATAAAAAGTATACCTTATGAATCTCAATATTTTAGGTAGATTAATTATATATGTAATTTCTAGTTATGCTCCTTTTGAAGGAGGAAATTTGAAGTTAAAAGGATATTTTAAAGATAATTTTAATTCAGTTTTGGAGCATACTCTCAAGTAACTTTTTGTTCATTTGAAAGTATTATTTCCTATGCAGATCTTGACCAAATATTTGTTTTCTTTGAGTCATAGACTTTTTCTTTACTTCCCTTTAAATGTCAAATAGAATCTGGTAGAAGTTTCTCATTCGTCCTAGGCCTTGATGTTATTTGCCTCTAAAATTAATCTTGGCAAGTTATTACATTCTTAATCTGGCCTTAGAAATCAGGCACACAGATGTTTGTCTGCAGAATTTACTTTATTTGGATTAATTGCTTTTGAAGATAAAAAGTACTCTAACTTTATGCCACATCAGATATACTTTTCTTTAGAGAAACTTGGTCACTTCTTTCAGATTTCTGCTGGGGTATCAGGATTCTTCCTATTTTGCCCTTCATTCTTCTTCAGATTAGTACTATATGAACAGAGCAATCCACATTAACTTGCTCAGAAGTGCATATTCTTACTCTGCATTATTTCACATCTGTCCAAAATTAAATCTCAGCCTTTCTTTCAAGTTAAACTCCTTGTAGGTTTGAAATAGCTTTCACACAAGTTAACCCCACAAAGTTCAGCTTAGAACTTTATAATTTTACAGAAACTGATGAAGATTTCTTATGTTGTGCCCATGTATCATACGTGCCACATGCATGGATCTAAGTGAGCAGTATGTATCCACTTAAACAGAATTTATCAACCATCACTTAAATGAGTTTAAGTAATCTGTTTAGCATATGAGAAGCCCTACCCACAGTGAGGAACTGTTCAGTCTGGAGACAAGGAGGTTGGAGTATTTATAAATACATGAAGAAGACACAGGAAGACTATTCTCAGAAACATCCTGTGATAGAAGTAGAA
The DNA here is from genome assembly GCA_013399175.1 of Odontophorus gujanensis. Taxonomy (NCBI): domain Eukaryota; kingdom Metazoa; phylum Chordata; class Aves; order Galliformes; family Odontophoridae; genus Odontophorus; species Odontophorus gujanensis. The sequence goes on along the minus strand of VXAB01010412.1, from coordinate 15,544 downwards.
ACAAAGGGCAAACATTGAAATACAATTTCATTTAAATGTAATAGAGTAGTTCAGTTGTTGTGGAGCCTTCATCCTTGGAGTTATTCAAAATCTAACTAGACATATATATGTATATAAAATAGAAACTGAATGGATATTAGTACAAATATGAGTTATGACTTTGAATGAAGAAGTATTCAAAATACTTATGTGAACAAGATCAATGAAATAGATATTTAACCTGTAAGAAAATTTTCCTACTTGCCCTGGTTTTGAATGGAATAAGGTTAATTTCTATTTCTATTTTACGTGTTCTATTTTACATGTTTTGTATCTAAGAATCTATGAATCTATGAATTTCTATTTTACATGTTACTACTATGATAAAAATTATCTTTATCCTGGCTGAAACCTGAACACTTCCTGTAGAAGTTCCCTTTTAGATTCAGGTTGCTCTGTGTACAGGTTAGAAGAAACAGTAAAAGTACTTTTTTTTTCATATTGGTTGTTACCTGTACAGGATCTTGGCTTTTGTCCAACCTCCTGCTCAGAGGAGGGTAACATCTGATATTAGACCAGGATGCACAAGGCTGCGTCCATTTGTGTCTTGAAAAACTTTAAGAAAAGAAGGGATACATTCTACCTGTATACATTCTGTCTGTCTCATTGTTTTTCTGTCCACATGGGAAACCTCCCTTGTTTAACTCATCTTTTTGTCCTGCTGTCACTCACTGCTGTGAAGAGCCTCACCCGATCTACTTGATCTCCACACAGCTACAAGAGATGCTTCTAGGGCCACACAGTCTCTCAGGTTGATTTAACATTGGAGCTTCAATCTTCCATCAAAGAACAAGAGTTCCATCTCTCAGCCATCTGTCTTTTTTTGTACTGGGGAGCCCAGAACTGGACACAACACTTCAGGTGAGGACTGACCAGGGTGGAGTAGAGAGGGAGGATCGCCTCCCTTGACCTGCTGGCCATGCTCTTTTTAATGCACCCCAGGATGCCATTGGCACCCTGATGATGCCTGATATGGTGATACTGCTCAGAAAATATCCTTCCAGTCCATCTTTCATTGTCCTGAACAGATGGAAGTCAGAATGTGACAAATCATACCACTCAGGTAGGTGTGGTAGGATAATCCCACCAAGACTGGCAGTGTGCTCCACAGCCATCAAACTGGTGTGGAGCCCAGTGTTATTGTGTGGCAAGAGAAAAAATACCTTCTCTGGATTGACTCAAGGAGTTTGAGCCTTCAGCTTAGTCAGTGTTGTGATGTAGAGGTTTGTCTGTATTCCAGGATATCAAGAAAGATCAGCCCTTTCCTCTCCCATAACTTTGCATATCACTTTACATTATGAGGGCTGTTTCTTGAACTTTTTTCTTCGATGGGGAATTCACATACCATCACTGTATGAACTGACATTTTGACGACTTGTGGTGACAACAAATATAATCACTGGTAATGATGTGATCCAGGAAATTGTCACCTTCATCTTTGTCCAGTGTATCGTGACAAACTTGTATGTGTTGTTCTTTCTATTCCTGGATGAACATTTGTGGGACCCACCTGCAAGGAAAATTTGCAATATTCTAGTATTGCCATCGTTGCTTCCAATGCATTGAAGCTGATACTCAGCTCCTTACACAGTTCCCTGGCTGTAATCTTCCAATTTCCGTGGATGAGATGATTAAAGTGCTCTTCATTTTGTGATGTGACAGCTATGTATGGCCTCCTGGAACGTGGCGTGTCTTGATGTTGCTATCACAATTGCTGAAACACAACACCTACTGTCTCAGTGTGCTAACATCCACTGTTTCATCTTCATAAACTTCCAGTATATGTCAATTAATGTCAATGGTTGAATTTTTTTCCACATGGAGGAATTCTCTTACACACCTCTGCTTCATATGCACTTGCATGTTAGACACCATTATACCAGAATGCCCCTCTGTTGCCATCTGTTATACAGCAGCAAAATTTAATGGACTATTGGCAGGAAGGTTCAACCACTACTGCCATACCACAAACATCCTCCTCAGATGTCATGAGGCAACATAATAAAATAGAAGGAATTACCTTTGGAATGGACTTCATACTTTGGATCAATGCAAGTTCATGTTGCCTATTTCTGTACTACTGCATAGTTTCCACTTATCTGTCTACCTTAGTCATTCATGCATTGGTTCACAAAACTCTTTTATTTGGAATTTTAAATTTAATTTTAATTCACAATACAAAAAAAAATAGTTAAAATCAAACATAAATGTGGTTATTTTTATGGTGGAAGCAGTGGTACTAAATTAACTTTGATATTTAAACATGTACTATCAAACAGCAGCTTTACTGGGTACTTAGCTAAATTTGGATGATCAGAATCTAACCTCATTTAGGGAAAAGAAATTCTAAAAACAAACAAACAGTTATAAGTGACAAACTGTAAACTTAATGAGGTTGATATTTAAGGAAATTATTTTTTTCTCCCAGTTGATAACATTTATATCTATATTTCAGCCATCGTTTCCTTTCCTTTTGAGAAAGATGATAAAAACTACTTGTAACATTTTATAATAATGTTATGTTGTAATATATGTTATAATGTTTCACAGTGAAGGTGACAGAGCACTGGAACAATCTGCCCAGGGAGGTTGTGGATTCTCCTTCTCTGGAGATGTACGAGACCTGCCTGGAAACCTACCTGTGCAGCCTGCTGTAGGGGACCTGTTTTGCAGAGGGGTTCTACTCAACGATCTCTAGAGGGGTCTTCCAACCCCTACAATTCTGTGATTCTTTAATTCTAATATTTGCTTACTGAATTGTGTTCCACTGAAACACAGCGTGGTTGGTCTGTTTAATATGCATATGTGTTTAGTCTCCCTTTTTATTATTGTCTAGTGGATGACATATTTATCCTGTAAGTCTTGCTCCTCTTGCCTAAGGGTCTTCAAATTTTCTAAGCTACAGTTTCCAAAGAAATGCTTTGGTAACTAACTCAGACTTAAAATTTAGAATCAGTGTATGCAAGGGTTCTGTCTACTCTTCTGAAGATGCTTCACTATGCAGGAAAAATGTCTTCGTCATGGAATAAACAGTTCAAGGTTTTAGACTCACTGAAACTATATGGGAGGGACAAAGTTCCAGTGAGTAACAAACTGTATGGGAAAGACAATTTTTGCTTTTCACATTTAATATCATTGGTCTGGGGGAGGGAGGGAGGAATGGCCTAGTTTTTGCTTCCTAATTGTCTACTTTATCTGATGGATTTTTAAATTAATTTCAAAATGAAGACTAAGATTTCTCAGCCTTCATGTTAAAAAATCATCTTTTTCTTGTTCCCTGTCTGAATAGGTAGACTTAGAGTAATTTCCTAGATAGCATAAAAACTCCCAGAAAGGAAAAAACAAATTATTTTTTCTTAACCTTGCAGCCAAAGTATTCTTTCCTTAAAGATTTTCTCCTTTTAGACAGGAGAATTCATCTTCCAATCTTTTGAAGTTCAGCTCTAGTCTGTAATTTGCTGAGCTGAGTAATGCAAATTATTAACCTATTGTACAATGGTAAGCAAGGTAGGCTTTTATCCAAAATATTTTAATGTTATTGTTGCTAAGATTGCAGACAGATTCATAAGCTATGTTTTGAGGCATACCTAGCAGAACAGAATATGATAAACTGCTGGGTGCAACATGAAAAAGACTGGACATGACAAAAAACCAGATGAGAAACTGACAGAAGTTACAAATACTGTTGGTAGACATCACTGGATCACAAATGGTTTGGGAAGCATGCAAAAGATGGCTCAGTTTTTGGGGAAGCTGTGGGTCTTCTGGGGATGAGAATCTCACAAGGTCAAGGATATCTTGGTAATCCCCTCAGTGATACCACATAAGGCTGAAGCATTCTAGGAAACAGTAATGCTGTTCTCAGCATAAATTGAGGGGGAGGAGGTGGGGGGAAGGCATTTGTTAATTTGGGAAGGAACAAGTGTGAAGAAAGATCAAACTAGATAAGGGATGAACAAGTAAAAGGAAAAGGACAGAGAAGGTCCAGGTTATAAGTTAGCTACGTGCATGTGGGTGTACTTGCCTGTTTAAGCCTTGCATCTGAACACTATATTCCATCCTATCTACTGACATCCATGACCAGTTTTGAGAATGTGCTATGTGTCTTAGATAGAGTCGTCCTCTAGACGACTACAGGAGTGGACTACGATTAGTGGGTTACCAATGTTTAGAAAGACCCAGTGTCAGTGCTGAAAGCTGGTTAAAGGGGCCCAGGGCTGGGCTGTGAATGACTGTTAATGCTGGGCCAGAATAAAGAGGGACTTATAAGTGAGAGCACGCACACAGTGTCTATGTATATCTTCCACAAATAGACCTGAAGTCAAAATAGATTGAGAAAAGTATCTAACCATTTCAATTGTTGCTGTTTATGCTTGTATGTGTCCCTGAAAAACCACACTTATCTCTGTGTTAAACCTCCATCACAGCTGGTTTTGTTCATGGGTGTAACCACATGTAAATTGGGAATATGTCCTCAGCTATGCTGCTAGCTGGACTGAACAGAGAATAAGTCAAATGGTTGTTATGAACTGATATTAACAGATCAATAACATGCCACAGGGTACTTACTGTTTACATAATGACTCTATGTACTCTTAAAGACAAAAAAAAAAAAAGAAAAAAAAATTATAGCAAGTAAAAAAGAAGGCTCAATTTATATGAATTAAGATACAGTGAAAGAGATTTTATGTGATGATATACAAAAATGTTAATCACTTTAGTCACATTTTTTGTGCATGTCATTAGACAGTTGGGAATACGAAGGCATTTTCAAGGAACTGAGTAGTAGAAAGAGAGTACTAGATTAAAAGATGTTTGTGTGAAGAGCTAAGATATTTGATAAAGATCTGATTCTTATGGTTGGATAATATAATGTAGTTAAAACATTTTTAATATCCAGGTATTTTCATAAATATAGTCTTTACTGTAATAAAGATGTACTACAGCTATTTTTTCCCTATATAAACACAGTAGAAGATAAGAAGCAACCACACTACACCCGCAAATAAAGCCTAATGTAGTCCTTCATTTCATTCCTTTTCCCTGCCTTGAATATTCTTTTATTATTTCATACTCTCTAAGTTGTTGTATCTTTTTGCTAAGTCTCTACATAATGGATGATTTTTCTTTGTTGTCTTAGAAAAAATCACTTCCTCCTGCTTCACTGTAGTTTTAGAAGGTTTATTTTCAGTTGCCCTAGGCTTCTGTGAATTGAACCCAGATGCCTTTTCTCTTTGGAGTTGTTGAACTAAATATGTCCCTTGTGCAATAGTTGAGTGGAAGAAAAATGCTTTAGTTCTATGTTGATACCTTTCAGGGCTTTTTACAGGCTTGTTTTAAAGGCAGATTTATTTAGCTACAAGAATGTTTTTCATATTAAAAAAGATATATATATATATATATACACACATAATGCTCTAAGCCGTAATACCAAGATAAAGACGTAAAATATTCATTGGTTTGGGGCATTTCAATCTCAGAAGACCAAAATAGACTTAACTTAAAACAGGCACATCAGTTCTGCACACACATTGTCCAAAAACCAAAGACTGGAAATAGCTACCTGGCTATCATCAGATATACAGGACATGGAGAACTGGACTGCAAAATCAAACAGTGTGTGTTGTTATGTAACTATTAGACATATCTACTTTGTCACTTCTGGCTTTTGGCAGAATGAAGCTCTACTTTGTGTAGCAACTCCTCTTCTTGCTTGCAGAAAATCTGCATTCTTCAGTTAGATTTTTGCTGTCTCAGCCACTCTAGGTTTCATCTTGTGAAAATTACCTTGTATGGAGTTGTCTTAGGTTCTTACAACCTGTCAGTAATCAAAATAGTAGACTTCCCACGTCCCTAAAAGGGTCTATACATTTGCAAATTAATTCACAGTCTCCAAGGACCACATCAGGCAAAATTTTGATCCATTCACTTATTACTCATTTAAATATTGCTTAACTTTATTATTTTTATTATTAGTCGTAGTATTAGTATTAGTATGATTAGTATTATTATTATGGGAAAGACTTAAAAAACATACTGCGTTCTTTTTGTTCTTGTTGCTTCCTTTTTATTCATTCTGTTGTTTTGAAGAGAAGATTATACTACTGTATTTGAGTAAATTCACCTACCCAGGACAACCAAAACAAGCAAACAAAGAAACAAACAAACAAAGAAACAAACAACAGTAACAGTAGTTAAGTATAATAAAATAAATAAAATAATAAAGCAATAGAGTCAGAAAGAACTATGAAGGAATCTCTTTGGACAAATGATTTTCTGGTAATAAGCAGTGGAGGTAATCACACAGTCAGTGGTTATATTTTAGCCCTAATTTCAGCTAACAGAATCTGACAACCTTTTGCATAGTCTCTTGTTCTTAATTGTGCTCCAGATATGACTCTGCTTCTGTTATATTAGACATGATACTGATATATTTTAAATGGCCTAGTAATTGCAGCAATGCCTTTAGGCTGCTGCTAATTTCAGTTTCAGCTTCCATCTAAATTTACTTGACCGTATGTGTGCGCATATGAAAAGGAAAGCACGTGTGATCTTTAAAAATTTGTCCATTTTAAACTTTTTCAAAACAGTAATTCATAGAACAGTCCTTAGAGTAGTCTAATATTTACAGGTTGCGAATAACCATATAGTATTTAATCAATAAAATTTCTCAGTAGATAAGTCACAGTAGATTCATTTTAGCTACTCACTGTACTCTTTTTTCAAGTAAATTGTAAATAGCTACCAGTGTGGTAGGAGCAATATAATCACACTTTCTGGGACACTGGTAACAGAAGACACAAGTTAGTGAAGTTTCCCTAGATTAAGAAGGATTAAGAGGTATTTTATAGAAGAAAATTCAAAACAACAACTACAAAATTCAGTCAAGCAGTCAAAACATGAAGTCACTTTGACCTTGATAAGTATATGAAGACAAAACTATCATTTCTTTTCCTCTCATTCATATATTAAGACACAATACTTGTTTGTTGAAGTATTTACAAGTTCCAACTTGTATCAAACCAATAGTATCAAACTTTCAGAACAAATTTAATTCTATCCATCCTCTATAAAAAAAAATCTAAGAGAATGTTTTTCAGATTTGCTCAACTAGGGGGACTGAACTCTGAACGTAATATATACAGAGGGACAGAGATAGGTACCGTGAGCTTGCATTGCCACTAAGTACTCCTCTTTTCATCTATAGGACTTAATAAAAATAAAATCTTGAGAAACTGGTTACATTGTACTGATTTTATATCCTCTCCTGGTTTTGTAAAATGCAGTGATTAACTGACTGTGTGCATTTTTGACGGTGATGCTTCCTTTGCTTTCTTAATAATAACTTGAAAAGTATTTCTGCTCCTGGTCATTCACACTGTCATGTGAAATTCTTTACAACAAAGCAAAAGAGATGTTACACAAGAGGGGGAATGTACATACAGGTTCTTCATTTTCCCTGTATTTATAAACACATGGTGTGCTTTTAATTTGTCATTCTTCCCTCCTATACTATATTACTCAAAAGATGTAAGAAACGGGCTTTCATAATTATTTGTGGTTATCAGTATAAACAATCTAGGCATGAGTCTGCTGACTTATAAAGAAAGTACAGATTCACTTCAGCATTGTTGGATCAGCCCTATGAGAAAGGTGTTGCATCTTTATAAAGATGTAATAAGATTTGTAATGAAAGTGTGGTAGAAAGGATGCTTTTGAAAGCTCTGATCTTGCTGTATCCTAAAACATCTTAGTATGTTTTATAAAAGTCATATGATCATTAATGACAAGCAGGATAGGAACCTGGAAAGTGAAGGGAGGGAAAGGATAAAGGAGAAAAATATAACACTACTGTACTCTGATGACTTCGGTAAATATTTAGACTTATCTTTAAGAGGTGTAGGCTCAACTTTGGCGAACCAAAGACTTATGCTTCCCCATGAGTGTAATGCCCATTTGGTTTAACAGGGACTAAGAATGTACTACTATAATTTCCTTCAGATGGTAATTTAATTGAAACAGAAGTTGGGGACTGTAAAAAACTACATCAACCCCTTTTCTGCTTATATAATCAGCTGTTGGTATTTTTACTGAGGTATAACTATCAAAACTTGAGTAAAGGCAGATCTCTGTGAAATCTTTGCTGTAATAGCTCTCAAATAAAAAGGCATTTTTATTAAACAACCCCCAAAGGAAGTCTGATATGAGAAGTGGATATGCAAAAGTAAGCAGGCTATTGGCTACTTCATTTGAACCTTTAAAAAATCAAAAGAAAAGAAAATAAAACAAAACAAAGATTACTTCCCTCTGTCAAAGACTCAGTTATACAGTCTGAAGACTTTTTATGTTTTACCCCAGCTGCAGCTGGTGAGGACTCCACTTCTCCGGTCTTTCAGAGCATATTTAGTTGTGCTTGCTATCAGAAATAATATGTTTGTGAATGTGTAATCACAAACAGAACTGCCTAAATGTCATTCAAAGGAAGAATATGTTCCTAAGCACAGGATTTGCCTTGTGAATAGGAAAATTCTAGATGTCTATTAACTAATGTAAGCTTACAGAAAAACACAGCACAAACAAAGATTTCCTGGGCTACATTTTACATGAGATAATCATTGGCAGGAATAACTAATTTCAGCTTGTGTCTTTGTTAAACTCGACGCAGGACTAACATAAACTGTGATGCTGTGCCATAATCATGACTAAGGGATCTGCACTATGAATCTGAATACTGAATGACAAGCCCATGCCACTTGGATACTCATAAACAAAACATGAGCCAAAGTTCAGGGGAATGAGACAGACAATATAACTTCATGATACAGTTTTGTAGGTGCCATTTTTGAGTTTCATTGTAGCAAGTTTTAATCATTCATTACCTTCATAATTGCACAAAGACTTTTTTTTCATAAACTGTATTCCGACTGTTAGCAAAATGCACTCCATCCTCATTATTAATCATCCACATTGTTTGCCACTTAAATAAAACAATGACAATAGAACAAAATAAATAAACAAAAACTCATAAACTACTAGATATATCTCTGAGGGAAAAAAAATAAAATATTTGTGATCCTTTATAATGGTCACTTGTTTTGATACCTTCACTTTGTGCCATTTTTACCTGCCTTCATCTGCAGCTAGGCCAGGGTGTTCCTAAAAGATAGTCAATATTTTCACTCTTCTTTATATGATAGTATTTCTCCTCAGTTTGACCAGAGTTTCATGAGTATATTATTGGTTACGTTATAAAATATAGAAATAGCCTAAATATGTAACATTCCTGAGTAGTTTTGTTGTTGCTTTTTACTGTGGATGTGCTGATAATACAACATAGTCCATCTCAAAGAGAGAAATAAATAAATCTAATATTTGGAATTATCTGTTTCATTACTTAACGAAATTTTCATAGGAGTTGGAGGATTTTTCTTCAGGTTTTTTGTGGTTTTTTTTTGACAAAAATTTCAAAACTTTTGCAAGTTCTCGTGAATCTTGTGTTAAGTATGAGATATCTCCCTGGGGTCACTATATGCAGTGCATCTAAACAATAAGCAATGATGCGTATTAATAGGATTCTTAAGTATCTATAGTCTACACACCATCTGAAAGATTATATTCTTCATTCATATAACTCATCTTCCTATATTTCACTTCTGATCTTCATAATCTTATTTTCTGACACTAGCAAATGTGATCATGCTCCTTCTTCCTCTGTTCAAAATGGTGTTGAATGCATGTTTTTCCCATTCTTGTCACTTGAATCAAATCATTCCTGTTAGTAAATTTCCACTGTATACCAATGAAAATACTCACATAGATGTCTGTTATAGTATATTCTGCCTTAATTGTTATTTCTTAGAAATTAACAAGATATGAAAACCCCACTTCTCTTCCATCTTTATCATAGTCTGTGATGGTAGTGTTTCAAAGATTGCATTAGGGCTTTCTGTCACAATGCACCTCACACATGTAGTTAAATTTTAAGCAGCAACATAGCTAATTGGTCTTCCTAAGATATTATTGAACAAAAATATCTGGGATATGAAAATGGAAATCATTATAAAGCTATAGTTCTAAGAGTTACGGATGTTTACAGAGCACATTTATCCTGCCAAAAATTTACAATCCCGGATTCCCTAACTGCCTATATCACACACATACTCCTTCTGTTTCTGGTTCTTTTTCTTGATTACAACATCAAGCTTTCTTCCAAAACAAACCCAGTGTGAAGTTTAAGGATGCAGGTATCATTCTCAGAATGGCAATACAGACAAGCCTCAGACACTCCGTCTGCACCAAAACCAGTAACTTTTCTTCCACTCTATAAAAATGTTGCTGTGGAAGGCTATGATTCAACTGCAAGATTATACCTTATAGAGGAGCAGGGGAGGATAATTCTTGCAGAGAGCCACAGAAGTCCTGTTTTGGGTACAAATGCTGTGCATTGTAAACCAGCTGTAGTCTGATTTTCGTCTCATTTAGTAGATCTGCCTACAGAGCCAAAAGGAGTTGAAACTGAGGTATTCAGTAACTGTGGTGGGAAGAGCAGTTAGAAACAGTCCACTGCAGAGGCACTTGTTGTTTGTATTTTTGTTTACAAGCTGTTTGAAAGATTTTTTACTACATATGGAAAAGAGTGTGTTAATGAGCAATTAAGGGATGTGAAAAACATGAGCTGAAGAGAATCACTTCCTTTATCATTAAAAAATGAAGCATTGCTTGCATTCCTTGCCTTTTGGTATTACAAATGTTATGACTAATACATAAGCATTTATTTTTTGTATGCTCCAAACAGGGGAAGTTCAGTGTAGCTGGGAGGACATACAGATGCATTACAGAGAGAAGTGTAGTGGATTGTGTTCCATGCACCTATGTGGTTAAATGCACACAACAAGTGTGTCTGTGGCAGTTCCTTGAAAGAAACAGAGCAGGGTGAATAATCAAACAGAAACCTGTTTGACTGGATCAGAGCTTTAGGTGATTGCTTTTGATAAAAGCCTGTAAGATATTGGTGTCCTAACATGAAGTATATTGCAGTTTAAGGACCACTGCTCAGTTACCTAGGTGTCAGAATTGTTCCTTCACTGGGATAAAAAAGATGACATGATTCTGTTAATTTGTGATGAAGAACAATATATATATATGTGTTTATATATATAAATATATATAAAACTATTCAAATCAACCTAAGTTATTTACAATAAGCTTTGTTAAAACATGGATGCATTGCCTTTGCTTGAAGTTCAGCTTCCAGTAACAGACTTTCCCCTTGAGCTAACATTTTCTGGTGATCACCATTTGGAGATAGACAGGAATGAAGACTGAAGCAGCTTCATTTTGACATAGTAACTCTGCAATCCAAATCTGAAAACTAGAAAAATGCTAAAACTATGAATTCAGCAGATACTTAAAACTGCACTCACAGGCATGCAGTAAGACTAAAGCTTTAAATTAAAAAATTGTTCATCTAGAATAAACTCAATATGAAAATATCTTTCTGAAAAGGTGTCTAGTGAGAGATACACTGAGTAGTGGTTATGGAGAAAATGCAATTATTTGGGGATCCATCACTTTTCTTAAATGTGCAGAGCTCATGAATGATGCATAAACGAAGGGAGGTCTTGTCACAATGCAGGTGTAAACTTAGAGATGCATGCGTGGTCACTGCAGAAATGCACAAGTTGTTATCTAGGCCACTAAGGACAAAGTTTGGATACTTTTAACTTATAATGATTTTTACCTTGGTTAGACCAATATAATGTCTCAAGACTATTTTTTAAGACAGACTAATACTTTTTTGTTGTTGTTTTTCTCCCTCCAAAAGGAATTTATATCTTGAACCACCTCTCAAAATATATGATTCAAGCTTCATGACTTCAGGATTGGTTTAAAGATCATCGTTACAGATAGCCTAAATCTTAATGTTATCAGACAAATTTACTATAGTAGCATTTCAATTCTTCAGTAAATGATCACGTTACGTGGCAGTAGTACAACAATTTTGAAAAGCGCAACTGTATTCCACTTATATTTATTGTCTCATCTCAGACAAGACCACATTAATAGAGGAAATGCTTGTACTAATATTAATGAGATGTCATTTTTACACTAATATTTATATTTCATGTTAGGAAATACTAAAAGCAATGTAGTCTCCAGATGTCTCTATACTTCCTTATGACAAAGCCACATTTCTCTTTTGAATTGATTATATTTAGAAATAAAAATCCATCAATTATTGACAGGAATTTCTGCTTATTGAGTAATAATTCAACAAAAACAAAAGAAGAATTGAGGCAATTCTGATATTTTTTATTATATTTGAAAACAGACATAATGACTACACGAGCGTTTTTGAATGTGTGTATTGCAAGCACTGTTCAGAACTATTTTCCTATGTTAACCACCTATAAGGTAGGTACATGTGGTATTTATCCACTTCTACATCACTTTGTATGCAAGTATGTGTGAAAATAGAAACATGGTGATTTGAAGATTTAAAAGCATATTTAATTCAGTGGGATATTTGACTGTGTTAAAATTGAGATCTTGGCTGACGGTACTATAATCTAACTTAGAAATTGCTTATTTAATTGAAAAGTTGTTCCTCTCCAAACAATATTTTGTTGCTGTAGTTGTTTCTTTGTTTGTCTTTGTAAAAGGGCTCAATCTGAAATTTCAAACTTCTGCATGAGTTTAAATTAATAGTAGATATACTGCCTGAATTCAACCCAGCAGGAAGACCATTAGTAAAGCAGCAAATGCTATTGTGAAAAGAAGCTCTAGCAAGTAACAGTTAGGAATTTTGTCACTTCTATCCTTCAAAGCCTTTTGCCTATTTTTATTTTTCTATGTTACAGCTACAGTTCTTGATCTGGAGTCAAAAGCAAGTGTGAGACTGTTTCCTTGGCCTCAAGCATAAAGTCTTATTAACAGCATTATGTCCTTGCCCTGGAATGCAATATGTGTGTATGCCTGTAAACGAATGCAGGCTGACCTAAAAAAAGAGATCAAAAAAGAGAAGTGTTACTGCACATTAATATTTCATGTGGTTGAAAGGGTATCAGTCAAAATTCAATCTTCTTGAGCTTTTAATTAAATATTAATATGAAAAGAAAGAAAAATATCCCATTTAGTTGCTTTCTTAAAGCACTGAATGCAAAACACGTATGTGTATTCATAAACTATATTGTTTTCAACAAATAGGGATCCAGAGCTTGACTACTTTTATAAGTGTTAATCTTAAATGTGAACAAATTGGAGTGGATGTAGTAGAATCTCTTCTACATCTTATTAGTCTGCCTTGTGCCTTGAAGGTTACAAATTTAATTTCAGGCATCTGTTATTCTTATCCTTCTCAACAAGCACGTTAAACTAAAATTCCTTCTTTTCAAAAAGCAGCTTTCCCCCATGACAAAAATAAAAATAAAAAAATTGTGGTTCAGTATATTATTCATGCATATGTTCAAGGAATGTGTACATGTGTTGAGGGACATGGCTTAGTAGGAGCTATTAGAGATAGGTGGATGGTTGAACTGGATGATCCTATTGAACCTTTCCAGCTTTGGTGATTCTATGTTCCTGAATCAGAGCTGTAAGAGTGGTAATTGTGTATGACATACTAGTTCACACCATGGACTGGTGTGTAAGTCTAGACCAGTGCTTTTTTGGTATAGAAATTGCTAAGTATAAATGAAGTGCTGATTTCTCAGTTTAGTGAAAAATTGTATAAATCTTATACATAAGCTTTAATTCTTGATTTAGCTTTGGCATCAAATCCTTAAAGCAAAAATAGGTTAAATATTTATTCTTATTCATTAAAAATAAACAGAGAGAACAGAATTTTTTTTCAGTAGTGTGTCATTCTTTGGTTAAAATGGACACACTGGTTAAATTAATGGGTTAAATAAGAGCCTTACTGTCACTGTTCAAAATAATCAGATACAAACATCTCCTCAAGACAAATGCAAAATGGAGAAGATATTTACAGATTGATTGCTAAGTTACATAAATTTAGAATCAACTTTGACTAACTTCCAGGTGAGTTTTAGTAGTCAAAGAAAGTTCTCAGCACTGCAGATCATCGTGCATGCAAGATGAAGATCAGCAGGATTCCTCATGTGAGTGCAGGCTGGCTTGTATTTACATCAAACATTTTTAGAAAGCAATTCTTTGTTCAGACGTTACATGTGTCAAAAACATGCTGGCTCCAGTTAGTAAATCCATTCACACGATGAAGCTTCTCCTGATTTGTTACATTCAGCAACATAATCTAGCAATACTTATCTCACAAATGAAGCCTCTCAAACATCTGTCAAATAATAAAAATAATAATTATAGAAGTGGTGGGAAAGAGGTATCCAGAAAACACAGCATCCAGGGGACTTAATTTTCATGTCTCACCTTCTGACAATGCCCCCAGTAACGGAAAAGCTGTTGAGGCAGCTGTTCATTGCTGCCTGTTATTCTGTTACAATTCAGCAATGACCTCTAGAGGAACTGACAGTGGTATTAATGAGAAGCAAAAAGCAAATCCTCTCTCAGTCCGACACAATGATAAAGATGGAAGGAGCATCCCCAGCTGTCTGAGATGTTAGAAAATCTATCCTAAAATCCAAATATTGTACTTATGTCAGTATTGCAAAAGTTTATTATTTTAACAAGTCCTGGTATATACTTTTCTTTTAACACTTCTATCTTGAAGTGACTCAATTACTTCTAAGTTTCAACTTAGAGCTCTAAAGGTCTCCTTTCCGGTCATGCAGAAAAGGTAAAAACAAGTTCAAAACTGTGAAAAATGAACAAAGTTTAATGTTTAACCTTTCTCAAATAATCTGTATGAAAAAAACTGTAGAAACAAAAAGAATGCACAACTTTTCCAATTAAGGCTAAGTTGTTCTTAAAACACATACTTAAGTATAACATCTAATGTTAATGAATCTGTCCAGAGCATTTTTCTCCTTTTGTAATTTTATGTAAAGGACTAGAACAACAGAAAAAGCTGTCTCCTTATCACTCAGTCTTTACCTGTGTTATTTCATTTCAGGAACAGAATCTCTTATAAAGCATGGATAGCTCCAAGTATTATTTTCAGCTTTTGTCATTTTTATGTTTCTGTGTTCTAAGGACCAGAAACTGCAGCACAGGAGGTTCCTCACGAATGTGCACAAGCACTTCTTTACGGTGAGGGTGACGGAGCACTGGCACAGGCTGCCCAGGGGGGTTGTGGAATCTCCTTCTCTGGAGATATTCAAGACCTGCCTGGACGCTTACCTGTGTGAGCTGGTGTAGGGAACCTGCTTTGACAGGGGGGTTGGACTCGATGATCTCTTGAGGTTCCTTCCAACCCCTGTGATTCTGTGATTCTGTGATTCTGCAATTCTGTGTGTAAAGAAGAGTCAATCAATATATCTTGTGAAATAGGCTACTGCAGTGCAACAGCAACAGTGGATCTCAAATTAGATTCCAATAATCCAGAGTGGTTTTGCAAGTGCTTCAAAATATT
>VXAB01010411.1:0-30951 GCA_013399175.1 Odontophorus gujanensis | reverse complement strand
CAATGGAATCTTTGGGTGCATTAAGAAGTTTGTGGCCTGCCTGTTANGCACTGGTACAGGTTGGGGAATGACTTGCTGGAGGAGAGGGACCTGGGTGTCCTGGTGGATGACAGGTTAGCCATGAGCCAGCAGTATGCCCTGGTGGCAAAGAAGGCCAATGGAATCTTTGGGTGCATTAAGAAGTTTGTGGCCTGCCTGTTATGATGAGGCCTCACCTGGAGTACTGTGTCCAGTTTTGGGCTCTCTGGTACAAAAAAGACAGGGATCTCCTGGATAGTGTCCAGTGGAGAGCTGCTAAGCTGAGGTGCCTGGTGCACCTCTCTTATTGAGGAAAGGCTGAGAGACCTGAGGGTTTGTTCAGCCTTGAAAAAAGAAGACTCTGAGGGGATCTGATCCATGTCTATAAATATCTAAGGAGCGGAAGGCAAAGGGATGAGGCTGGACTCTTCTCAGCTGTGTGTGGCAATAGGAGGGGAAATGGCTGCAAACTGATGCATAGGAAGTTCCACAGAAATGTGCATGGGATCTTCTTCACAGAAGATGATGAAGCACTGGAACAGGCTGCCCAGAGAGGTGGTGGAGTCTCCTTCTCTGGAGATGTTTAAGAATGCATTGGCAATGTCAGTGGTGGCATATCATTCGGCTGCTTTCGATTCCAGTTCATACTGGAGTTCTAACATATCTAGCACAGCAGCACTCAGTGGGGTTGTGACTTCATTCTGACAATGGTAATCTACTATCAGCCTCCATTCTCCACTGGCTTTTTGCACTGGCCATATGGGGCTGTTATAAGGTGAGTGAATTTTGCTGATCACTCCCTGACTCTCTAGCTGATTAATCACTTTTATGAATGAGGCTTATTTCTGCCCCCAACACAGTCTCTTTCTAAGAGCCCCCTGTCTCTTATATAAATGTAAATCAGTTCTGTCCCTTTATAACTTGAGGGCATTAGAGTGCACTGTGCACCGGTGTCTACCAGTGCCTTATATTTTTGTGGCTCTGATGTGCCAGGCCATCTAATACACACAGTCCAGTACCCTCTATTATCCCTTTCCCCCACTGGCTGGGGGCAGGGCCCCTCTACTTGTTACCTTCAGTGACTGGAGCAATTTCATTGTTGGTTGATCTATGCTGTAATTCTCTCACCCATGCTCGTAGTGCAGGAGTGAGTTTTTTATGCCATTTCTTCATGTCTTCTCCATTCTCACATAAGTAACTCCACATGGCCGTGCGTGACATGGAGTTACTACTGTCACTGCTCAAGCAGGGAGGCATTTGCTTTTGATAGCTGAGACTTTCATCAGATTGATTAGCTCCTTCAGCAGATTCTTTGGATCATCCTGGTCTTCATCATGTGTTTCTGATACTGCCATGGGTTCATACCTATTAATCACTAGGGACAGTTCCTCCAGTATGGCTTCCTGTGTCTTCTCCATTTCATCTATCACCTTTGGAGTACAAGAATCAGTTCAAAAACTGGGGGTCCTCTGCGTTGATCTTTGTATCTATTGAATGTTGTTAGTACTCTACTGGTGTACCTTTCTGGTGCTGTTCATGAGAGCTTCTGCCATATATTGGGTGTACTCCTCACTCTCTCAGGATCATGATCCTGGTGTGGATCATTAGGAGTAAACATGGGATCATACAGCATTTCCACCATGGCTGTTTCTCTCAAATATTGGAATCCTTTTTCAACATCTTCTCATCTCAGGCTCCAGATTGTCTTTGTAGGGATGTCTTTCCTTCACAGCCAATAACATTTGTTCCCAGAGGTGGCGACTCCATTCAGACATCTACTAATCCCTTGATGAATAGTGGTAACAGTGACTCCCTCCTCATCAGTCTCTTCTCCACGTCTCTCATTTTACTTAGCTGCCTTTCTTGGTGATGGAGGTTTAGGGGATGGCCCCCTGCCTGGGTTTTCCTCTACCTCCTCCGCTTCTTCTTTTTTCCGTTCTAGACATGAGGATACCTGTTTCCATTTCTGGCCTTCCACAGGGGCAAGCAACATTGATACTGGTACTTCCTGTGATCAGTCGTGTTTGACTTGGAGGTTTCCCCTTTTGGTTTGGACCTCAATTTAAAAACACTCTCTCTCTGGAACAGTATTATATATAGCTCGGAAAGTGTAAGCCAAGCCCTAAGTAAGCCATTCCTCCTCAGATTTTTCTGAGCTGCACCATCCCTTACTCAAATATTCAGTTAGTTTCTCAGTATCCCATAGGTGTTCAAGAGCAAAATCCCATGATAATGGGGGTCCCCATGCTTCTAAGCTCTTTCCTAAACCTCTCCATATTTCCTGCCACTCAACATTCTCTGGTTTTGAGGAAGGCTTCCTCAGCGTGATATAAATTACTATTGCAGAGTGCACATGCAGAGAGACTGATAACACAGTCCCTAAGCTGGCATCCGGAACATGCATAAGGAACTGAAGAGAACCTGGAAACCAGTCCAAACACGGTATGTCTGTTACATTAGCTGGGATGTATAGGCATCAGGCAGTTGCCTCCATCAGTGCCCTTAAGCGGCTATACGTACACAGATACAACTCTGGCACTGATCATGATGAGCTTAAAAAGGAACCAGTGTATTTTAAGGAACATAATGGTCCCTATTCCTCTATACAATGCTCTTACAATGAAGTAGAGATCACCACCAATAACTGTCACGGAGTTATCTTTAGGTCTAAGTTCGTGACAGGGACACAAGAAAAATAAAGGAGAGATGGAACGAAAAAAATTATCCTGCCTTTGGCAACGCGGCCATCAGAGCAGAACCGTGCACTCGGCGGGGGGTGGGGGGTGGAAAAGGGGGAAGGGTACGGAAATAGCAGATGGGTTTAAAAAAAACAGCGGCAACGATCTGAGGGGGAACGGTAATCCAACAAAATTACATAAACGGAGAGGCAAGAGTACCCAAGATATGAGATCTTACGTTAGTAAAACTGCAAGGGGAAGCACAAGTGCTTTTCCCCGCCGGAAAAGCAGAGAGAAAGCACACCGGAACAAGCCGCGGGTGTCCGGCCGGGAGCCCTACCCCTCATCCACCACCCGCCACAGCATTAACTCTTTAACTCCCAACATGATGCTCTGATGTGGAATACCGACATCAAAAATCACAAAAACACAACAGAGCAGTACCATGACTATGTGAAACCAGTGAATCGTGAATGTCAGAGATGCACTGATGTCATTCATGAGCTGTGATAACCACAAGAGCAGCACTGGAGCACTGGCACAGACTGCCCAGAGAGGTGGTGAAGCCTCCTCTGGAGACGTTCAAGACCTGCCTGGATGCCTACCTGTGCAACCTGGGCCTGGGAGTCTGCTTTGGCAGGGGAGTTGGACTCGATGATCTCTAGAGGTCCCTTCCAACCCCTACAATTCCATAATTCTGTAACTGCTGTGCAAGCAATTTTTCTCTTTACGTTCCAACACAGAAACAGGGTCATGAAATGAATATAATTTTTGTGTTACTCGGTAAAAATAATAGCATCACAAGAAAAATACTCATCTGGCGTAACTAATCCCTTTCTAAACAAGTAGCTGGTGATAATTTGACTCCAGATTAATGCACGTCCTCTAGAGTTAATGGCAGATGATGATTACAAGCCTAGCTTTACTGCAGGCTATGGTCATTATTCTCTAGAAAACTGCCTATGTCTTAGGCACAGTTACTTTGTTAATTTGAATCCACAAGGTACCTGTGCACTTTATTGTTGTTTCTTTACCCAGACTGCTTGGTCTACCTCAGCCTCTTCTATTTTTGCTTGTGACAAGGCTGAAAGCCATCTCTTCTAGCTGCTGACAGCAGCAGATGAAGAAGGCATGGGAGTGAATGCTTAAGGAAAATTCTTCTTCCATTCATATTTACTTGAACAGTGAGTCATTAATACTTGCCTACCTCTCCTTTAAATAAAACCTCATCTACTATATTCTTTAAAAATACACCACTTCCATTCAAGTACTGCACTGGATCTGACCTGTGCTAATAAATTAATTGAATTCCAATTAGTTCCCTTCTAATCAGGAAACTTTTTTTTTTTGCATACTTGTGCTGGAGTTAAGGGTTAATCCTGAAGGTACCTTGGCATTTGAGTCCCACAATGCTCTTTAGAACTTTTATTATGAACAGTTGTAATAAAATTGTGGTGTCTTTTGCAGGATTAGATGACAAACTGCCTATCTACCATTCAAGAATCTTTGTGAAAAAGAAGTGGTAGCACTAGTCAAGAAAGACAGCCATAACCTAAATGATCTCTAGCAGTAAGCATGACTCTGTCTTCTTGCAATTTTTGGACAAGCTGGCTACTTGATTCCACTCTGGTTTTAAGCAAAAAAATTGCCAGTTGTTAGTATGTATTTATTAATTTTTAAACAGAACAAACAATAGAACCATATGAAGCACTGGCTTAATTTGTAAAGTTCTGCAAGTTGTCAATAATTAAAAGTAGGGTCAAAGCACTAGAACAATGGAATTGAATATTCTAAGACAAAGCAGTGAAAATTCTTTCAGAAGAGGTTGGCATTTCCACATTTTGTTTCTGCAGAGGCATTTAAAACCTGTAAATACTCATTCCTATACTGTCAAGCTAATAATACTGGATTAAGTTCCCTCCTCCTACCTTTTATTTGTGGACCAGTCAAAGAATCTCAGATGAGTTCCTTTGAAGCAGGGAAGCCAGTACAATTGCTAGTTAGAGAGGCTGTTTTTGACTAGCTTGTAAAAGTCACCTACTATTTCCCATATTATGACTCCAATCAGTTTGTGATGTTTCAAATACAGTTCACTAGTCACAATTTGTGACTTCCCACTGAAAACCTTATAAGACAACAACAGACCTTGAGGTTATCTAAGAATAGCTCTTCCTGTTCAGAGACCTTTTCTCCCTTAATATATTTCTTGTCCTGCATAAATAATTCATTTGTACTTTCAGACTCTTTGAACACAGTTTAAGCAACAGGGAAGAGGGCAGACAAAAAGATTAATACAGCAAAAACAAGCTGACAGCCTAGAAATGACCCCATGTAGGGTACTCAGTGTATACCTGAATTCCTCCATGCACAAGAACAGAACACTTTATTAAATAAATAACTTCAGTCTCTATGAGTAGAGTGCTTTGCATAATGGAGGCCAAATAATTAGAATATTCAGTATGTACAAATTAACACAGTGTTAAAAACCATTTATCTCTTATGAGATACATGGTTTTGGCTGTAGAAAAGATGGATTGTTTTTACTTATTAAAACATGCCAGATGTTATTACAACCTCTGCGTTTCTAAAAGAACTCTTAACTCTTGTCAACAGTTTGTGGACCAGTTCAGCCTGGTTCCATGACAGACTGGGTGAGGGGACCCACAGACCCATGACCCAGGAAAGCGAAAGGGAAAAGGTAGGGAGATGGGCACTTCCTTGAGGTGACACTACTTTCTAAAAACATTCTGGACCCAGTGTGCATTAAGTAAAATTAATTAGGTCCCAGATTCCGTTTGAAGTCACCAAAGTTAGAACTTGTCACTTCTAGAAACTTAATGGTAATTAATTAATGGTAATTAATTATAATGGTAATTCTAATTGCACTTACTGGAAATGAATACAGGCAGTTCTTGTGGCAATGATTTAGTTTTATTATGCATACATATATATGACAAAAAAACAGCATATAACTGTATGTGTACATGTGTGAATGTACCCACAAATCCATACTGGTTATTATTCATACTTCAAATTCATATGAAACCTCAGAATGCATGACCAAACTAGTTTTTTTTTCGTTTTGATAACATAATACAAAGTAGTAAATCATGATCATATTGGATTTAGAGCACGTGTCACAGCTGTTCATTTTCTTAGACTGTGACTTTTAGCAGTTATTTTATGCCCTGTGTACACTTTCTTACACATGGTTTGAGGCCAGTTCTGAGGAACTTTGACACCCATACAGCAAGACATAATCTTCTTTGTTCCCATACTGATTTAATAGTGGAGGTTTCACACTGGTGATTTTTTGACAGTGGGACTAAAAAGACCATCCTGATTTCACAACTTGCTAGTCTAGTCATTCACAAACATTTCCCATACTGATCTTTCCCAAATGCATCTAACATTGTAGAGGTGTTAGCTCTCTGTGGTATCTGTGACAGGGATAGAGATGGAAAATGGACTGTTGCACCTGAGGAAACTGTTTTTGAATCTTAATTGTCTGTCTGGCTATGTAGATGTTACACACAGTAGATGACTGTGTGTAACAATGCAGGGAAGAAAACACAGGAGAGAATTGGGTGATATATGGAAATACTCCATATTCTTTTCTTTCTCCTAACTGATGGAGAATTGGCAATGATGAATCAGAGCTTGATGTCATAAACAACTTTTTATTCATCAAAAACTTTTTATGGACCAGAGAGTGAATGTACAGTCCAGTATCTTGCCTTTGCTGTTCACTGTTCGCTATAATCTGACCATAAAACACTAATAAAATGCCTAACCTTACTTCTTTTTTGAGAATTATCCAAACAGTCAGAACCAACAAATGCATTTCTAAGGTTATAGACTCTCAGAAACTAATGTATACTCAGGAATTGAAAGAACAAAAGGTTTTCATTATGTTTTTAAAGGATATGTCAAGCATAAACTCTTTTCATGTCTGTATAAGCCCAGAGGGCATGAAATGTCTGCTTCCTGCAAATCTGGTATTAACAATGGCTATTGAGGGAAATTTAGAACCACTTGAGTCTTTGTACTTGAAGGTTCCCAAGTATGGTTTAAGAAGGTTTACTCTAGATTAATTGTTATGCCAGTTTATGAGATTTCAGTGCATTTATTCAGTACGGTGCTTCAGCAGGGCAATGATTATGCCCTTGTCTTGAATGCTTTGATCCAAGGGCTTCATTCAAGCATATGCCTGGTGGCATCAGGACCTAGAGACTGGGGAGGAGGCATGGGAGAGAAAATACTGAAGGAGATGAGTGATTGAGTTCAATCAGAGGATTTTGTCCTGGATTTCACACAGCTCTAATTTTGACGGGTGGTTCCACAAAAGGTTGTATTCCTAGCCCATCATAAAAGTATTTGGAGCTATTGTTTCTTGTCTCTGTGTTTGAGCAAATGGAAGTGTTACATTGTTCACAAATGATATAAGAGAAACTATATGCTGTCAAAAATATATGCTGTCTAGAACTTCAGTTGGGTTTTCCAGTGCCATGACACCAGTAGTGGTGCTAACTAAAGGAGGGCTGAGACTCTGCAGAGCTAATTTGGTGGCTAATCTCTTACCTTAAGGACCTGTAGTTTCAAACCACCTAAGTAGAAGGCAGCTGAGGTTTGCAGTTACTTTGATATAACAATAATGTCTTTTGTAAACTGTTCGTGCAACACTTCATCCATAACCTTCCCCTGACTCATTCCTGACTAATTTCCCATTGACATCTGGTCAGTTTTAGTTACACCAACTGTGTTCACACCTTGGAACAGAAAACAATCTATTGACTCAAACCAAACAGAACTTGTAGGATTTTAGAGCTGAGTTGTTTTAAACCAGTGATATAAAGGCAGAATTTGTGGAACCATTTCCAAACAGTATGATGATGGCTTTTCTCTCATCTCTTATTTGGAAAGTATTTGTATTTAGGAATGCATTTACATATTTAGCATGAAGACTTCCAATATGTGAAGGTCTAGACAAAAACAACACTGATAAACCCTCTCAAAGGAGTAAACAGATAGCCCTTTTGGAACTGAATTCTTTGCAGTTTTCCACACAGAAAACAGAATGTGTATTTTATGTATCACCTAGAATCAATTAATGAATGCACTGAGCATTTGTAAAAGAAGAGATGTGGAGGAATACTGTTTTGAAAGCAAAAATATGTTTTGCTAATTTATGTTATTTCTCAATTGCAATCCATCTTGAAGTGCCACTTGCTCTAAATATTCATAAAATGTAGAATTTATTATTATTTATTATTATAACTGTTTGATTTTGTTGTTGATGGCCCCCATCTTGAGAGGCAGAGGATCTTGTTAAAGGGCAGAAGCTGAGTCTTGAAAAGCTTTGATTGAGATTCCACTGTTCCTTGGTTCTTCTTGTCTTCTGGACCTCTATTGAGTTTGTCAGGATAACAGCATTGGTATATCATTCAAAAACTTAGTAAACCCAAACCAAACTTGAACTGGTTGCAAGAATGTTGGATAGGCAAAGAATTACAGGGAACACACCAGGGAATAGTATTTTTTAAAACTGTTTTAAACTTCTTTTAATTCCAGTTTAGATAAAGTCAGTTGTAAAGAACTAGTTCACAAGATTTAAAAATATAATTGTAACTTTGTTTCTGAACAGTAACAATAATGAGAAAACAGAATATGAATCATTAACCTTGCTACATGATCCTGTGCAAAATAAAGTCGTAGTTGTTAAGAAATAGAAGAATCGTTAAGATTGAAAAAGATGTCTTAAGATTATCATGTCCAACTGTCAACCCACCACTGCCATGCCCACTAAAGCATGTCTCATTATCATGTCTCCCTCAGCTGCTCCTCAAGGCTTGAGTTCCAGGCCCTTCATGAGCTTCATTCCCCTAAATACATTGTGGATGTAGCAATTTCTGCATAATGATCATATACTTTCTGTTGCATCTTTATGCAGAAGATATTTTCATTAAGGAATTCATGCATAATATTTTATTAGAAAAAAATATAACAGCTATAAATAAATAAGTAGCAAGAATGCTTGACAATAGCACTGCATTTGCATCTCAGTGCCTTGTTTCAGTGTTTTGATCAGTTATGACCAGAACTTTTTAGAGCTAAAGAGCTGCTTATTTGTATTCTTCCTGTCAGCACCTTTGTAACTCAGATGTGATGACAAGCTAAAATCTGGTTTAACCTGTCAAGCACTGACAGGGGCATATATGATTACCAGAGCTTCTTCCTGAAAGTGTGTATTCTCAGTCTGTGTTTACTGAGAAGAAAGATTAGATTTGTGAGTTTTTAGTGTGAAGCTGGGACTCTGATTTGAATGTCACACACATTTACAAAGATGAATGGGCTGTTGGCTGCTGGATTCCTGAAAATTCTTTGAACTTCCATTTTTTCTTTCTTTTTTTTTTTTGGCTAATGGTGAGTGGAGAAGCACATTTTGCCCTTCTTGTAAAAAGCTAGAAACAGTCCTGCCACAAGGCATTCTTGTTTTCCTAGTGTCACTGGAAAAATTATACATGTAATTACTTGCATATTATGACTTTAAACTCTCTGAAAATCGGAGTATATTGAAAACATTTTGCTGAAAATACTTGCACATTTAGAAACCCTTTTAAGCTGCATATTAAGCTGTGGCATATATTCTCCTAGATGCAAAAGAAATCTGACTTCCCTTAGTATATAATGTAGAATTTGGAAATCATATTACATAATATTCCCCTCCCACCTTCTTAGACTGTGCTTTTAACTGAGAGGATAGTTGAATATTGGAATACACAGAAATTTATAGTTAAATCTGATGTGATCCAAATATTAATACAACTTTCTTATTTGAAGAGTTTTGTGTTTGTTTTTTTCCTTTAAGCTACATTTTAAAAAGGAAACAAAACATTCTTACTGAGAAAGTATTTAATGTATAAAGAATTTTAATACTATTTCAAGGCTCTTCATTTTCAACTTCCACAGACTTTTGCCTGTTCTTTGTATGATATTTTTCGTTTGAAAGTTCTTCTAGATTAAATATTGACCTAACTGAATTCAGGAGCTGCAGAAATGTTCGGAGTGTTCAGCAAGATACTAGTGACTAATTAATTCATCATACTTCCATTGAAGACAAGTTTTTAATGGATATAGATGTGAAATTACTTAGGAAAGTAGGGGCAATACAGTGTTATGGGTTTATGTGTAATATTGGTTACTGGCTTTTTTTCTGGGTCATGTTTTTACTTTTCTAAATACAATAAAACTGTTAGTTCAAAGATTCAGTAGAGAGAAGAACAATCAAAAAATGATAGAGTCATTACAGGGACCTGATTCAACCTCATATTGCTTCATTTTTTCATGCTGTGTCAATCCTACAGGAGGAGCCCATTTTGACTCTGTTGGTGTTAGGGACTCAATTAATTTGAAATCCAAGTACTTTTTACATGGAGAGTTGTTATTGTTATTACTATTTTATTATTACTTTAAAACTGTCTACCCTCTTTCTGGTCCTACCAGGTAAGACAATATGTTTTGTATAGGTGTGGTCTGCAGACTAAAATGTCATTTGTAGTATCAGATAATGCTTTATCTGTCCTCTGTGCTTGGATTATTGCCTACCCTTCTGCAGAGACTTCTCAACTGAAGTCCAAATCTCTTGTTATTTAATTTCAGGATATGGGATGGCAACATCCAAAACCATGTTCCCAAAAAGTCCTGATAAGTGACTTCCTTGCAACTGATAAGAGCTGGACTCACTGTGTGCTTCCTTCACAGTTTTTGCAGTATTCCCAGTTTGAGCAGCAGCTGGATCATATGGCTCTGGTAATATCTCAAACACCAGTGGAATTATTTGGGCATATAGTCTTTCCTTATATGAGTTAGAAATTCTCACTGGACCCTTTTGGTCAAGAAGGAACTTCCTTCCTTCGGCTGATTCCTCAAAGGGACACAGATTTAGGAAAGGAGGAAAAACTCTGTACCCAGTGTAACTGCATGATATTACAGTGACTAAAAGAGCACCTCAAAGTAATTACTATGTTATAGTCTCATAGGCTGCTGGACTACATGTATATTTAGCACACTTATTCTGTCTTCCATTTTTACTTACCAGGAAGATGTAATGCATGCATCTACACAAGAGGAGCGTTAGAACATTCTACGTTAGAACAAGGTACAAATATACATAGGAGATGATAACTTGTTTTATTTAATAATTTATGTTTTTAATGAAAATGTTTACTTAGATACAATGTTGTGTGTGAGCCATGGAATCCTTGCAGCCTAATTCTCAAAGTCGGATGCTATACAGTGTGGGAAAAACAAGAAACCTTGTTTTAGAATGTCATGGTTTTATGATTTTTGGCATTGGTATTCCACATCATAACATCATACAGTGTATTAAGAGTTGAAGAGTTAATGCTCCAGCTCCATGGATCATCAATAGTTATGGGTATACCTGTTTCAGAAGAGAAGAACTACATTCCCCAGAGGACTTTGCGATGCTTTGTGTTTGTATGTGTTTACGCTCAGAGGGAAAGATAAAAACTGTCTGTGGTCACGGAACACGCACTTTCCTTTGGGATTGACTCAGCAGTGGGTGCTCGCTGCCGTCTTGCCTTCAGCATTTAGCATAAGGCCTTTGGTTTATTGGACACTCTCTCTTGCTCATTTTATTTGATTTATTGGCTTTGATTCCAATTATATTGTATTGTGTTATTTTGCTTTCCGATATCTTATTTAGTAAATTAGCTTTTCCTCCTCAGATCATTGCCGCTGTTTTGTTTTTAGGCCCATCTCCCTTTCCCCCTTCCCCTTTCCTGGGGTGTGGGTCCGTGGGTCCCCCGCACCAATTGTTGCAGAACTGAGCCAAATCAGCCCGGTAAACCGTTGACATAGAGGGAGACTTCTGAGCCAAGTGGATTACATTTGAGACCACAGATGAAAGTGCAAGATGAGGCAAGAGTTGACAATTATAGCATCAGAAACATAGATCTCATATTGGAAAACACAGGTTACAAACATAAGAGGCAAGTGCACCCAGGAGTAGGTTCACAGGGACATATTTCTACACTGTATGAACAGCATGAGGCTAATTGGATTTAGCTGCAGGCCTTTTCATTAGGAAATGAGCTAAGGCTTTTGAGACACTGATATGGTGTTGTCAGTTCCAAAAAGTGCAAAAGATAACATCTGGCTTTCTGATAATCTTAAAAAGAAATCTGGAGCAGCAGTTTGATGCTCTTTACGTCATCTGTTATACATTCATGAAACACTAGCATTGGGATCTGAATGATCAGTGTCAGCAAAGAAAAGGTCTGGCTTTTCCCCCTTGTTTTTTCTGCCTCAGCACACTTTGCATACATTCTACTAACATTACACTTTTCTGAAAGGATAGATGTTTTTAAAGTTGTGAAAACAAATTTCAAGGAGGTAAGCATTATTTTATTTTCTATCCTCTGTCCAAACTACCTGGAAGATGACTACAAAGATAAAAGGAGGGAAATCTGGACAGCCTGAAGTAGCAAATCTCAGCATGAGTTGCTAGAAGTAGAATATCATACCAGAGTTTTCACTAGGAAAGGTTTTTTTTTACAATTGTTCTTCGTCTTTTTGATTGTTCAGTGGTTACTTAAAGAAAGAATCATAGAATGGCTTAGGTTGGAAAGGGACCTTAAAGATCATCTGGTTCCAACCCCTCTGCCATGAGCAGAGATGCTACCCACTAGATCAGGTGTCCAGGGCCCTTTCCAACCTTGCCTTGAACACTTCCAGGCATGGGGCATTCACAACTTCTCTGGGCAACCTGTTCCAGTGCCTCAACACCCTCTCAGTAAAGAATTTCTGCTTATTATGTGTCAATGTTTTATGGGCTGGTTCAGCCTGGTTCCATGACTGATGGGGTGGGGGGACCCGTGGACCCATGCTCAAGGGAAAGGGAAAAACGGGGAAAGGGTAGGGAGATCGGACTAAAAGCAAAACAGCGGCAACGATCTGAGGAGGAAATTTAATTTATGAAATATCAGAATGCAAGATAACACAGTATAATACAATATAATTGGAATTGAGTCTAATAAATCAAATAAAATGGGGGAGAGAGAGTGTCTAAAAACCAAAGCCCTTACTCTCAAAGCCCTTACTCTAATGCTGAAGGAAAGATGGCTAGGAAGCACACATGCTGCCGAGATGAGCAGAAAGGGAAAGAAGGGTTGTCTTGTGACATGCAAACATTTTATCTGAATAGAAAATGGAAATGAAAGTCCTCTGAGGGTACATAGTTCTCTTCTGAGACAGGTATACCTGGAATTATCGATGATCCATGGAACTGAAGTATTAACTCTTTAACTCCCAGTGCACTACATGATGTTATGATGTTGAACAACAATAACAAAAAAATCATGAAACCATGTCAACATCAAACTTAAATCTCCCTCTTTTTAGCCATTCACCCATGTCCTATAACTGTTAGACCACGTAAAAAGTCTCTTTCTGACTCCCTCCTCTCATGTACTAGTAGCTCCTCTCATGTACTGGTAGGCCACAGTGAGGGATCCCTGAAGCCTCCTCCAAACTAAACAAACCCAGCTCCCTCAGCTATTCTTCATAGGAGAGGTACTCCAGCCTTCTGATAATCTTTGTGTCCCTTCTGTAGACCCACTGCAACAGCTCCCAGTCCTGGATGCAGTATTCCAGATGGGGCTCATGAGGGCAGAGTAGAGGGAGACAAATCACCTCCCTAGCCTGCTGGCCACCCCTCTTTTGTTGCAGCCCAGGAAGCTGTTGGCTAATATCCAGCTTTTTGTCCACCAGGACCCCCAAGTCCTTTTCCACAGGGGTGCTTTGAATGAGTTTTTCTCCCAGTTATAACAAATACCTATGACTGCCTCCTCCCAAATGGCCTTGCAGTTGGCCTTGTTGCCATCCATTCACATGGGATCACTTTTCAAGCCTGCCCAGGTATCAGTGGATGGCATCCCTTCCTTCTATTTTATCAGCTTCACCACTTAGCTGGGTATCATCAGCAAACATACTGAGGGAGCAGTCAATCCCACTATTGTTACTGATGAAGATGTTGAAGAACACCAGTCCCAAGATGGACCCTTGGGGGATACCACACATGACCAGCCTCCAGCTGGACACTGAACCCTTGACTGCAACCCTCTGGCTGCTACCTTGCAACCAATTCTTTGCTCACTGAATGGTCCAGCCTTCAGATCCATATCTCTCCAATTTAGAGGTAAGGAAGAGGAGCAGGACAATGACAAAGACCTTGCACTGGTCTAGCTTGATGAAGTTAGTTACCCTTCTTTTGTCCACCAACGCTATTACTCCATTGTAGAAGGCCTCCATATTGGTCAGGTCATGCTGGCTGTCTTGGATCCCCCTCTTCAACTTTCATATGCCTTAACATCTCTTCCAGGAGCATCTGTTTCATGATATTGACAAGCACAGATGTGAGGCTCACTGTCTGTAGTTCCCTGGGTCTTCCTTCCTCCCTTTCCTAAAAATGGGAGTGATGTTTCCCTTTTTCTTGTGCCAGCAGTTTATGGGCTGGTTTGGCCTGGTTCCATGACGATCGGGGTGGGGGACCAACAGACTCATGCCCCGGGGAAGGGGGAAAGGGAAAAGGGAGATGGGCTTAAAAACAAAACAGTGGCAATGATCTGAGGAGGAAAGTTAATCTACTAAGATACTGTAATGCAAAACAACACAATATAATACAGTATAATTGGAATTGAAGCTAATAAATCAAATAAAATGAGCAAGAGAGTGTCCGATAAACTGAAGACCTTATACTAAATGCTGAAGGTGAGACAACTAGCGAGTATCTGCTGCTGGGTTGATCCGAAAGGGAAGAGACCTTTGTCTCGTGACATGCAAACAGTTTTTATCTTTCTCTCTGAGCAGAAAATGGAAAAATGCAAAGCAACGCAAAGTCCTGTGGGGTATGTAGTTCTTCTCTTCTGAGACACGTATACCTGGAGCTATCAATGATCCATGGAGCTGAAGCATTAATTCTTTAACTCCCACTGCACTACATGATGTTATGATGTGGAATACCAATAACAGAAATCATAAAACTATGACATCCTGTCACCAGAGACTTTCCCTGACAGCCACGAATTTTCAAATATAATAGAGTGACTTGGTAGCCACATCAGCCAGCTCCTTCAGGAACCTGGGATGTATGTTGTCCAGTCCCATAGACTTGTACACATCTATTCTCATCAGGTGATATCTAACTTGTTCTGCTCTTAGAGTGGGAGGAGGCTCCCCTGGCTCCTACCCATATGTTCAGGGACACAAGAGGTATAGGAAGCCTGGATAGCAGTGAAGACTGAGCCAAAGAACTTGTTAGTACCTTAGTCTTCTCCATGTCTGTAGAAGTCTTGTCTAGTTTAAAGCTCTGGTGACCAGTCCTGCCTTTTTGCTGCCTAGCATATTCTTGCCCCTCCTGCTCAGTTCTGTCCTATCCAACGTCAACATGCCCAGTCTATAGAAGGTGCATCCAATATCATAGTATCCAAAACCCTGAGCATGACAACATCCACACAGCCCATTCTCCTCCTTCTGCTCCAGTCCCAGTCTCCGGCCAAGAGGACTAAGAACACTACCTGTGCTCTTGATCCCTTCAGCATCTTCCCAAGGAACATAAGTCTTGTTTTTAGATTTTATAATTTCTTAGATGCAGCCTCCTCTGACTCATCTTGAAAAGGCATGAGTGGATAGTAGCCTCTTCCTGATGTCTGGAATGTGTACCTCAGCAGCCAACAAACCTTTCTAGAAAGATTATTTAGGTGAAAAATGGATGCCTTAATGCCCCTCATCGTGAAGTCTCCAATCACTAAGACTCTTAACTTTTCTATTTTTTTATTTTTTGATGGCTCTGGTTATGATTTGCGTCCTTGTTTGGATCGTCTTAATGTGTCTGTCCCTTTCCAGGTCTGAATCATTACACACCCTTTCCTATTTTCATCTGTTGGTTAGGGAGACTTTGGAGACAAGAGAGAGGCTCTCCCTTCTTCTCCAAGCAGAGAGAAGGGTCCAGTCTTCATCATCTTGCATGTTTTTGATGTCTTGTCTCTTCAGGGTTTGAGAGTTTGCTTCACTTATTCTGCTTGCAGGGACTTAAGACAGGACTATCAGTGTGACAGTGTCACTGCACAATAGCATGCATCAGTCTCTCTCTCTGATTGCTGGATAGTTGTCAGACTAGTAATTTTTTCTTGCAGCCTGGCCACCTGCTCAAAAAGTATGTTAAGCTGAAAATGTCTGCACCCATGTCACCCTTCTGTCTGCTCTCAGACACTTGGTGGACTTGCAGATTCTGGAGTTCCCCATGTCTGAAAGCCTGGACAGCTTTGTCTTAGTTACTAGTCTGGATATACCTTACTTGGTACTTTTGTCTTCAGTAAGACAAAAGGCTGTTTGACTACGCAGTACCAGTGAGAAGTACTGTGAAGCACTGAAAAGGTCTTCAGGAGGTTACTAGAGCAACTCTGAGGATGTCGGTTGCTCAGATACGGGGAGCTGAGAACAAAGGCAGATTGCTCTGAAAGGAACGTCTCCTATTTATTTTGGTGGAGACAACAAGATATACAGAGAGCACACCACTTTGACAGAGCACATTCGCAGCTACAAAACATTACTTTTCAACATACTCACCAACATCAGCTATGTATTTTCACAAGCAGTGAACAAGAACCTGCATGCAGTGCTTGTATAAGTCTGCACCAGTGTAGCTGTTCCACAGCTGCTATTATGAAATAGTTCCTGAAACTGACCCCACCCTGGGTTGCCCTTGCCTTCCTACTGGGTACTCAATCACTGGTTCAAACCGTGATGTAGCATTTCCACTATACAGATGCCATGGGCCACTATAATAAAATAGGAGGCATTATTTTCAGAGCAGACCTTGTACATGCAGTGGATGAAGTGTGTAATTGCTGGAGTAAGCAAACAGTCAGGGTTTAATGTGTGTAATCACACAATATGTGGGTGATTCCCAATAAAAAGTCTTTTAAACATTTTTCTACGCTGGGTCCTATTTTGCTGTGTGGAGAGAAGAGGTAGTGGAAGAGGAACACACTGCTTTGAAGCTGCCATGGAAAAGGCAGTCACCAGTGCTAAAAGTACACAAGGAATGATGTACTGAAGCTTGATAAGACCCGTTAAGACATCTTAGTTCTCTGTCTTCTTGAAGCTTTTGTAGCCACTTGAAATTTTTTTTTATTTCCTATGCTAAATTTCCATTCACATCATCCTGAGTATATGATGCATTGCATTTGATTCTTTGTTGCCTCCTATCACAAATTTTGAAGGAGTGTGCAACTGATCCCTGTGTGCAGAATTTCTGCCTAAGTCCTATTAAGTTGTGAATTCTAGAAACAGTAATTGTATTATTTTTCATTAGTTCTCTTCCAGTTGTATCAAGTACAGCTTGGCTTACCTTTGGCTTACCTCATTCATTACCACCAGACTTGAGTTGAAAGCATCTTCTTGAGCTGGAGCTTTTTTTTGGAATGTAGCAGTACGTGCTTGCATAGGTTACATGCAACATCTGTCACACAGTGCATTTGATGCTTTCTTACAGCTTTCACAGTTCCACTTTTAAACTTGTGAATTGTATTATTTCTCACTGTAACTTCATCTTAATGCTTTTTTACTGCTTACAAGAAAAATGAAAAAGAGGAACAGTTCTAGGAAACTCAAGAATCGCAAAAAGTTTATGAGATACTGTTAAGTACCAGGGAGCATTTATTGTATCACAGGTCATCAAATACTGGATGACATGAATAATTGCATATATGCTACTCATTGTAGCATTTAAAATGAACCTACCTTAAAAATTGTGTACTCCTGGCATGTCTGTATTAACCTTTAGTGAGCAAAGTAGATATGCTCCTGCTTCGACCTTGCAAGCAGATAAGCTGCAAAAATATAATTGTATTTTAGGAAAATTTGGAACAGTAGTAGATGGAGAATATGTTGGAGATGTGGTGCAAGATGCTTGTCTTATCTGTGCTTCATAAAAAATCAGAGTACCAAATTATAATCAGGTAAATGACAAATTTTCCACAGCACATTTTAGGTATGGAGTGAATTAATCACATTGTTTAAGAAGATTTTATATTTCTCTTTTGATATCATATTAATTGAATGTTTCAGAAGGTCAATGTAGATTAATTCACATTGCCACACCTGTAATACACCACAAATGTGTTTGATCAGTCAACAGGTTTGACATTATTTTTTTTACTACCACAGACATTGTATTCCATACCAGGAAGTCGGTGATGGAAAACAGGTCCTGTGAGTTGATTCCTAGAACATTTAATATGGGGTTAAATATGGTCACTTGGTGTGGTGGCTTGTAAAAATATGAAACTGAAGCTTAGGGCCCCACAGTTGGCAAGTGCAGGGGCAGTTCTGTAAACATGAAGCAAATGAGATGAATATTACTTGTACAGCATTGCAGGTGTAAGGATTTGTTTTATTAAATATGCAAGAAAACAGTAATGCCTGTTTACTGCAGAACTCTGTTTTTCATGTTGCAGTTGAAAACATCAGCACTGTTAATTTGTGCTTTTTTTTTTTTTGTTTTTTTTGTTTTTTTTTTGAACTGATTGCTCATGGAAAGAATTTTGAGACCTGAATTCGTGGCTAAATTTGAAATTGTTTCTATCTTTTTTAAAAAATATTAAGCTAGCACTTGAGCCCAATAGATTCCTAGCAATCTTCTTCAAAAGAGAATTCCAGGAATTGCCTGACTTGCAGATGCATACAGAAGTATCCCTGGAAGGAAACTTGAGTAAGAAACTAATGCAAATTTTGGCAGTACTCTGAGGTACTGTCTTTATGTAGTTTTATATTTGCAGAACAATCTGCAAGCCACAAATTTTCTGTTCTCCTGAGAGAACTGAATTTTTTGCTTTATGTTGGATTTAAGAAAATCATGGCTGATGCACTGAATGTTCACTATATGGAGGGATTTTTATGTTATCATTTCTATGAAGTACTTTTCTTTCTGTTTTACGACTTTCCATTCTAAAATACTCTAGCTGAAAGGTAAACATTTACTGCATTTATTATTGCAGAAAGAGATCTTACTGAAGAAAAGTAAAATTGTAGTGCAGCAAAGTAAGTTTTGCACAAAGAATAGTGAGCCTGTAGTACAGATCACGGTTTAGTGGTTGTTCATGCCAGAATGCAGAGCTGCAGGGGGGACATTTATGAAGGACTGTAAATTCTTATGCTACTACTGTGTTACATAGCTTGAAGCTATTTGAAGGAATCTCCAAATAAACTATTCTTTTATGGTCTCCAACACTGAAGTCAGATTACAGATTTGTATTAAGTGACCTGCTTTAGAAGAGTGTACCAAGAGCTGAACAGAAACTTTTTATCTATCCAGTAATGTTGACACTAAATTGATGTGCATCTGTATGCTTATAAGTAATCATAAAAACTATAGCATATATCATCGATGTATATATTTTACACACATGAAAAAATACTATTTGATTTGGAGCTGTAATAGTTAAATGTAAGAGCATCAGATAGCTTTGTACATAACTTGGTCTCCAGGTTACTGTTTGTTGACAAGTTTTGTATGATTACTTTCAGCTCAGTGATAATCTAATAAGCAGTCTCTCTGTTTTCTGATTTAAAAGTTTTATTTGGGTAGCAGGAACATAACCCACATTTGTCTGCTTTGCTAGATACCATGAAGAATAAAACACCATTTAAAATCAGGAGCAAATGATCCTCAGAATGTAAAAGCTATGAGTCACATAGAGACTTCTGTCATTCCATTCTTTGGAATTTTTAAAGTGTTTTTGGTGTTATTAAAGTGCAACAGTGGCCTATTTTGGTTAGCAGGTTAGTTGAGGAATTCCTTGTGCACAGCAGATTCCTTGATTGAACAGTGTGAATCCGAGATGAATGTTTAACTTAATCACTGACTGTGCCTTTGTGGAGGTGCATGTACATCTAATGCTCTTTAAAAATAGACAGATTTTCCTTCTCCTTTTGTTTTCTTGTCTACTACTAGCAAAGGATGGAGGAGAGGAATTCAGAATATAGAAGAAGTAATTGGAGATTTAAACATACAAGAATATACTATTTGTCGAAGCTGGGAGTTATGAAATGGAAAGAACATGCATTTATGCTAAGCTAATGTTGTAGCAGCAAACCTACATATTTAACTTTCTGAATTTTCACAGTATTCCAGGTGGTAGGCAAAACCAATTTTTTTTTCCTTTGGCTATTGCCATTTATGTGTAATAACACTTTTATCTGGAAGTAGATGTACTCATGTATATGAAGTGTTTCCAAAGTTCAAGCATTTTTAATAGTCATCTGTCAGAGTGCTAAATTAAATGATAGTAGAAGGTAGTAGAAATCTTTTTTTTT
Organism: Odontophorus gujanensis; assembly: GCA_013399175.1. Taxonomy (NCBI): domain Eukaryota; kingdom Metazoa; phylum Chordata; class Aves; order Galliformes; family Odontophoridae; genus Odontophorus; species Odontophorus gujanensis. Next base: position 10,855 of record VXAB01010411.1, on the reverse strand, counting down.
TTTAAATATAATTTCTGCTTTCTGTTCTTGAAATTCTTGGAGTTCAGGCTATAAAAATTTTGCTTGAAAGTTTGCAGCTGATTGTAATAATTTGTTTTTTTAATGACCAGTGACATTTTCAGGTAACCACACGATAAGGCAATTCATGCAATGGGACTTAAAAACTGTGAGGATTTAGAAGTGCTTATTTAAAACCCTTTGAGGCTTTAAAGGTGCTGATTGTGTGTACTTATGACTGTTGATTCATAGACTGATCCCATTCTCAGAGTTTCTTGGCTTTATTTAGGGATATGTATGCCATATTTTTTACATGTGGCCTGTAGTGTAGGATGATGCACATGGTGAGAGTTAGGAGAAACTGTCTTTTAAGAACAGATAGATGATCTAAGAGATTTGTAGTATGTGTTCTCATTCTTCTCAGAAAAGAAATTAAGATGTGATTATGAACAAAGATTTTTGATTATGTCTGACTTTTAAATATTTCTGGAGCTTTCAATGCAATACCATGTAGTTTTATCCAGATTAGATGGTAAGCATGTCTGGGACTTAAGTTATTTTTTGCTTGGCTACTGTTTGTTATATCGTTGTCTCTCAGTAAATAATGTATTTGAATACCATTGCCTTCCAAATATTATAACCTGTTTGCCTGTTTCCACAATATAATGATCTGCAAAGAACACAGATTTGTGCTTTGAAGCCCAGCTCTGGGATCTCCAGGAGAGCCTCTTACTCTAAAACAAGTTAAATGTTAACTACCACATTATTGCCTAAGCAGCCAGAGGGAAATACTTATTGCTAGAACAAGCTGTAAACTCTTGCCTTGTCAATGTAAGGTATGTGTTTGTGCTTAGGATTCATCCTAAACAGCATCCATATTTTTGGATCTTTAGCTGCTGAATAGAAGTTAGAAAGATGTCCAGACAGCCATTGTTTGTTTACATGGAGTCCCAGCCAAAGGAAAGATGCTAAAATCTTTTCTAATGACATGCACACACCCCTCAGGTGAAGCCACATTTATCTGCTGATAGCATGATCTGTTAGGCATCTTAGTCCTATTAATCAAATTCCAGACAGTTTCCATGAATACTTATTTATTTATTTTAAATGCAAAGAACTTGTATTTCCTAACTACTTTGCACTTTGTTTTGTGTGGCATCTAAGATTCTGCAAGTGATAGCAGCTGTGATCCAGCAAGTAGAGGACAGTGTCAGTTGGTGGATCCTATAAAAACTACAAATGTGGAGCTCATCTTTCTTGAACTACCATGATTTTTTTTATTTTTTTTGTGTGCGTGTGTGTTAAAACAGCATACATGTTAATACTTTAAGAGCTCTACTTGTACAAACATACACATAAGGAACCTGTGGCATTAGACAACAGCTAAGATGAGATTTGGAGGATCATCCTGGAACCTGAGATGCTGAGCTAAGACACTTAGAATGGTGAAGACCCCTCAAGAGCCTGTGTTATTTTTGCTTAACCACTGTACTGCTTTGCACGTGGCTGTCCACTGCTCTAAGCTCACTCTTTTCCTTTAGCAGCCATGGTTGACTGAACAGTATCATAAAGGTGAATGTTCGTGTCCTAAGAACTGGCAACTCTAGGCCTTACACTTCAGCTTAAAGCTGCCAGGGCATGGGCTCTGTCAGCAAAGCCTTGCAGGGCCCGGTGGGATTGCAGCGTTCGCATTGTCCCAAAGACATACCTCTTGGGTGACGGGGTGCAGTCTGTCCCAGGGCTCCAAAGTCGGTCGCGCTGAGGCAGCGAACTGGATTTCTCGTCGTACCGAGAGCAGTACCCAGTGAGCTTGGCTCCGCGCCCCCGCCCACAAGCTGAGCAGTGCGACACGCCTCCTTAGCCTTAACCGGGGCAGTGAAGGTCTCTCTACGTCGGGCGGGACTGTAGGAAATAAAAAAGTGGCTGTGGTGGAGGGAGAGGACAGTTAATTCTGCCGTAGGGCTTCCCCCGCCGGTTCGAGGGGCCACTACAGAGCTGGGGCAGTGAGGTAAAAACTTCGGCGGTTGTTGAGAATGCTGTGCGTGTGCTCGGTAGCTGTGGCGGCTTGGAGTATTGTTCTGGTAGGGGCTTTGTTCCTGGTGGGGCGGAGGAGCTCGCTGCCGTGCAGCGTTTGGCAGCACAGAGGTGGCTCTACGCCGCCTCGGCGGGCCGTGGTACCTCCGTAGGGGGAAGGTGGGGGAGCAAACTGTTTCCTGTGCCGGGCTGGGGTGTTTCTACCCCTAGGGACACGGTAGGGGTGGGAATTACGGTTCTGCGCCGTTGGTCGAGCGGATCCGCCGCTTCCCGGGGCCTGTCCTGGGGCCTGCTCACCTCTGCTAGTGCGAGCCTGGTGGGAGGCGAGCTTTGGCGGGAGAGGGTTACTGGGCTGGAGCAAGAGAGAGTGTTAGGGATCTTGGCCCTTTTGGGAGAGGGTTCAAGGGTTCGAGTTACGGAGAGGACAAAGGTAGTAAGGAGCTGCGGCGGGCGCTGAGGTGCCGCGGGCAGGGCGGGATGGCGGAAGTGGGCCCGGGCGGGTGTGCGTTGGAAGGATGTTACTGTTTGTTAAAGATGTGATATATACCCGCTCCTGGGTTTTCATTTTGACCGTAGTGGGGGTGGGTGGAACATCTGTGTGGCAGCCTTTCGGCGTTCACTTCTTGGGGGGCGTTTCACGGGTCGTAGTCAGTTGTGAATCCGTGCTGAAGGAGTCATAAACCTGTTGTAGCAGAATGTTTTGGTATCTTTGTTGAGTGGTGTAGCTTGTCTTTTTTGTTGACAACAACCTAAATGACTCTTGATGGCAGGCTTCTCTCTGTTTGCGGTGATTTCTTATCACTGCCTAAAACTATCAGCTGTTTTATGGAAGGGAAAGTACAGATTCTGTAATTATCGAGGAGTTTTTCAAGGTTCAGGATCCTTGTGTCTTCTACCAGCTACTTATGTTGTAAGTAGCTTTTAGAATCTCTTTGAGTGGTTCATACTCCAGAGTTGTAATCTTCAGAATCAGAATAGTCTTGTTCTGAGTGGCAAGGAATTTTGCCACAACAGATTTTTACATTCCCAAACCTATGATTTGTTGATCGTTATAACATTTTGTGTAATATACTTTAAAAAATATTCTAAACCATATATTACTGTCTGTAAATATAGTGTTTACCTTTTATTAGGTAGGAAATGAAACAGTGAGATCTGAAAGGGCTATATTTGTATGAAGGAGACTTTGAGTCTATTTTATCTGATGGTTTGATAGGAAACTTCTGGGTATTGCTGAAGGCTGTGACTGAATACAGATGTCTTGAGTTAGCAGATTTTTAAAAGAAACTGCTGCAGTAAATTAGTTGAATTTATTGTATAGATGATCAAATGGGGCACTTTCTGAAATGAATGAGATTCTTGATGAGTTTGAAGTTATAAAATAGGACCTCTGAAGGTCTGCACATAGTGACCTTTTCATCTTAAATAGACAGAAGATTTCTTGTAATTAAATTGATCACTTCTAATAATGTTTATTGGAAGGCTTAATCAATCAAATGACCAATTGGGAGGTGATACAGGTGCTAATGACTTAATTGACTAATGATATGTAATAGTCTGTTTTATTCAGGTGTTTTGAAGTTGATAATTTTGTGTGCAGTTTAAAAATAGAACTGGACTTGCACATTCAGGGCTTTGTATGTTCAGTGGAGGGTTATAGTTAATGTAATTCTGTATTAAGGCAGACTTCCCATAGGCTACTGCTCGCATTGTGGTGCCACTGATACAGTGTTAGCTTAGCTTGGCAGGGACTAGGTGTTCACCTTTTCTTCCTTTCCTACTGTCTCTGCAAATGTTACAGTTTGATCACCGTGAGGGTACAGACCTGAATTGAGATAATGAATTGCTGGAAGCATAAGTTAATAAATTGATTTGCAGCGTACTGATGAACAGCGAGGGAGTTAAGTGGCCTTGGAGTCAGAAAGATGCTTTTAAGAAACTACGAAGTCGTAAACTAAATTGTGACGCAATTTGAACTTTGGGGATAGCAGAAAGAGGTTGTTTAATGCATTTGGGAATGTACCTGTGTTTTTTTAATTTTTATATTTTTATTTTTTGGAGAATGGGAAAGATTGCTTTCTGAACACCATTATTCTATTAAGTTTACATTTCAGGAGTCTCTTCTGGAACTGAGCTTTTAAAAATTATTTCATCTTTCATGCTGCGCTAGTTCTCTGTAAAACAGAGATGGTGGTGATATCTTCAAGCCTTAGCCTAGAAACAAACAAAAAGAATAGGGCTTAGGACATCTGGGTTTTCTACTCAGTTTGCTGACTGATCTATGCTTGTGGATACAGTGAAAAACCAAGAGGTAATGACTTCAACCTATAAACATATGTTTTTATTTTCAATTAAAATAAACTTTCATGCACTTGAACTTTAATGGGTAATAGGTGATAGTGATGATAGGATGCTACCCTAGCAGTCTGTGTCTGGAAAATAGTTTCCGTTAGAGCAAAGAATATGTTTGTGGGTATAGTGTGCTTGTACACTGGGGAGAGTGATTTCCTGAGTATTTGATTCAGGGTTTGTTTACCTTAATATCTGAGCCTTTCTATACTGCTACAGTGTTTGCAATCCAAATGTATTTGTGTTATGGCTTTATCTGGCAGGTGGCTCAGCACGACACACTTGTTTGCTCACTTCCCCCTTCCCAGTGTGAGATAGGGAGCAAATGTGAGGGGGGGAAAAAAAAAGGTAGAACTCATCTGTTGCTCACCACCCCCTCCTGCTCCGATACCTAGCCAACTGCCCTAACAGCCCAAGAGAGCCAGGTGCCCTTCCACCCTCTTCAAAACTCCTGCTTGATGTGATATGATATGGTATATCCCTTTGGCCACTTCAAGTCTGCTGTCCTACTTCTGTTCCCTCCCAGCTCCTTGGGTACTTTGCTGTGAGTGGTCTTTGGTCTATACAGTGTTGCTTAGCAACAACTGTAAATATTGGTGTGCTATCAACAGTGTTTTTCTCCTAGAACCAAAACAGTATCATACCACACACTCTAAAGAAAACAGCTGAAACTAAGACAGACCANGGGAAAAAAACAAAAAAAAAAAAAACCCAAACCATTCTGTCCCAGCTGAAGCAATTTATTTTCCAGATTGTTGATACTGTATTTTTTTTACCAAGTTGATTTTTTTTTTTTTAATATACATACTTTATGTGCCTTGATTTTGGTTACAAAGTGTTCCTTCCTGAGTTTAATGAAGGAGGAATCTGGTCTTGATTTAGAAATGCAGCATGTTGCTATTAGCAATTTTAAATAAGAGTTTTTTCATTAATATGGATGGATTTGGGAGATCAAAAAATGAAGAAAAAATTATAACAGATTCCTGCAGTTCTGGGAAATCTAGGATTTCCATTTACAATTTCAAAGATTTGGATATATATAAGACTAAGTTCCCTGGGGAGGGTGTAGGTTTTAAGTAGGAGACTGTATTCTAACTCGAAAGTTTTTAAATTAATGTGTGTTATGTGTGAAATCTATTGGTATTATTCTGTTTGTTAACATTTCTCTCTGCTATCTCTTACTTATTGAAAATACTGTAATTTTTTACAAAAAACTGAGATTATAGGCATCCAAAATTCATAGTGTACTTTAGCTGCTCTTGCTTTTTGGTTATAGTTTGTAGGAAGGAAAATTGTATTTTTCAAACGTGAGCAATACATCTGTTCAGAAATGCATCTTCCATTCATAAGTAAACTTCGATGGTAAATATTGTCATGTATGCTTTCTTTACTATCAGCTCCTTCCAGCAATATCTAAAGTTCTGTAGTAATTTTCAAAAAGTTCTGTGCTTTTGGGATCTTGCAAATGTTTTGTTTCAGCAGATGCTTGGAAGTGTCCTTGCTGCAGCTTCAGTCCAGCTGTTCTGCATTATCTGGGGAGTGTTCACGTTCTGTAGTATTTTAATGGATGCCAGCATTCCTTTAGTGTGTTATTTCTTTCTTACATACTGTGGTAACTTCAAGAATTTTGGAACCATCCTACCACTCCTTTGCCTGAGCTGTAGAAAAGTATACTTACATGTGTAGACTTGAAACTTATGTGAAGGTTCGTTTATCCATACTGAATAGCTTGTGCTTTGTAGATGCTTTATAATGTTACAGGGGAAGAAATATTTTTTCATTCTAGTTGGAATCTTAATTTTCTTCCATGGATTTCTTTCCTTTGAGGCTTAAAAATTTTGTTGAAAAAATTAATGCATTGCTGTCAGTGTTATGATGCTTCATGGGATATGCTTCATTTGTGGTGATTTTTTTTTCTTTTCTCAGCACAGAGCTTTCTCTAAACAGTGGCTTTCTTTTAGGAAAATAGTTTTGTCTTTAGCACTGATGAAATGAATCATGAGACTTCTAGTTCTCTTTAGAAAAATCAGTCTCTAGAGGGAACTATGCCAGAAACCAACCAGAGCTACATCTCACACGAAGTCCAGGAGTAGCATGCTAAAATCTTTTTGTCTTTAGCAGTGTATACTTTTTTGCAAATATCTTTCTTTGCTGTGTGAAGGTACTTTGAAGAAAAATGCCATTTTGTAACACTTCATCTATTTCCTGTAGTTGTGCTTACTATTGCTCTTAGTTTTATTTTGAAGTGCAGATGTTCATTATTTCCTGAGGAGATAATAGACATTCTTTTTGCATATTAGGGGAATATAAGTGGTGGACCCCCTGCCCTGTTGCAGTCAGACAGATCTGACATGTGAGGGTTGGAAAAGAGTCCCAGCTTGGTGTCAAGGGTGTCTCCTCTGCCTGCCTACCCCACTTCCCCTGGTCCCCCTAAGCAGTAGGTTTCAGGTGCTGGAAACTGAAGAGGAGGTGAGGGGGGATCTGTCTGTGTGGGGTACTAGGGTGAGGCAGTCATCCCCATGCCTTGAGACTGCCTCTGCCAGGAAAGACAGAAGAGTAATTGTGGTAGGTGGTTGCTTTCTCAGGGGGAATGGTGGGTATCATATGCAGACCTGACCTGGAGGAGGTGTTCTGCCTCCATGGGGTCCAGGTCAAGGCTGTTGCCAAAAAACTCCCAGGTCTGGTTTGTTCCTCTGGTTATTATCTGTCATTGATAGTTAAGGGAGGCAGTGATGAAATTGCTCAGGGAAACCTGCNTTAGCAATTTTAAATAAGAGTTTTTTCATTAATATGGATGGATTTGGGAGATCAAAAAATGAAGAAAAAATTATAACAGATTCCTGCAGTTCTGGGAAATCTAGGATTTCCATTTACAATTTCAAAGATTTGGATATATATAAGACTAAGTTCCCTGGGGAGGGTGTAGGTTTTAAGTAGGAGACTGTATTCTAACTCGAAAGTTTTTAAATTAATGTGTGTTATGTGTGAAATCTATTGGTATTATTCTGTTTGTTAACATTTCTCTCTGCTATCTCTTACTTATTGAAAATACTGTAATTTTTTACAAAAAACTGAGATTATAGGCATCCAAAATTCATAGTGTACTTTAGCTGCTCTTGCTTTTTGGTTATAGTTTGTAGGAAGGAAAATTGTATTTTTCAAACGTGAGCAATACATCTGTTCAGAAATGCATCTTCCATTCATAAGTAAACTTCGATGGTAAATATTGTCATGTATGCTTTCTTTACTATCAGCTCCTTCCAGCAATATCTAAAGTTCTGTAGTAATTTTCAAAAAGTTCTGTGCTTTTGGGATCTTGCAAATGTTTTGTTTCAGCAGATGCTTGGAAGTGTCCTTGCTGCAGCTTCAGTCCAGCTGTTCTGCATTATCTGGGGAGTGTTCACGTTCTGTAGTATTTTAATGGATGCCAGCATTCCTTTAGTGTGTTATTTCTTTCTTACATACTGTGGTAACTTCAAGAATTTTGGAACCATCCTACCACTCCTTTGCCTGAGCTGTAGAAAAGTATACTTACATGTGTAGACTTGAAACTTATGTGAAGGTTCGTTTATCCATACTGAATAGCTTGTGCTTTGTAGATGCTTTATAATGTTACAGGGGAAGAAATATTTTTTCATTCTAGTTGGAATCTTAATTTTCTTCCATGGATTTCTTTCCTTTGAGGCTTAAAAATTTTGTTGAAAAAATTAATGCATTGCTGTCAGTGTTATGATGCTTCATGGGATATGCTTCATTTGTGGTGATTTTTTTTTCTTTTCTCAGCACAGAGCTTTCTCTAAACAGTGGCTTTCTTTTAGGAAAATAGTTTTGTCTTTAGCACTGATGAAATGAATCATGAGACTTCTAGTTCTCTTTAGAAAAATCAGTCTCTAGAGGGAACTATGCCAGAAACCAACCAGAGCTACATCTCACACGAAGTCCAGGAGTAGCATGCTAAAATCTTTTTGTCTTTAGCAGTGTATACTTTTTTGCAAATATCTTTCTTTGCTGTGTGAAGGTACTTTGAAGAAAAATGCCATTTTGTAACACTTCATCTATTTCCTGTAGTTGTGCTTACTATTGCTCTTAGTTTTATTTTGAAGTGCAGATGTTCATTATTTCCTGAGGAGATAATAGACATTCTTTTTGCATATTAGGGGAATATAAGTGGTGGACCCCCTGCCCTGTTGCAGTCAGACAGATCTGACATGTGAGGGTTGGAAAAGAGTCCCAGCTTGGTGTCAAGGGTGTCTCCTCTGCCTGCCTACCCCACTTCCCCTGGTCCCCCTAAGCAGTAGGTTTCAGGTGCTGGAAACTGAAGAGGAGGTGAGGGGGGATCTGTCTGTGTGGGGTACTAGGGTGAGGCAGTCATCCCCATGCCTTGAGACTGCCTCTGCCAGGAAAGACAGAAGAGTAATTGTGGTAGGTGGTTGCTTTCTCAGGGGGAATGGTGGGTATCATATGCAGACCTGACCTGGAGGAGGTGTTCTGCCTCCATGGGGTCCAGGTCAAGGCTGTTGCCAAAAAACTCCCAGGTCTGGTTTGTTCCTCTGGTTATTATCTGTCATTGATAGTTAAGGGAGGCAGTGATGAAATTGCTCAGGGAAACCTGCAAGCTGTCAAAAATGATTTCAGGGGTTTAGGGCAGTCGGTGAAGGTAATGAGAGTGCAAGTCATATTTTCAACTCTTCCTTCTGGGGGTGGTGAGGGATACAGAATGTTCTAGGAAAACTCAGGCCTTGAATAAGTGGCTGAGAGGCTGGTGCTGCCACAGGAACTTTGGGTTCTTTGATGATGGGGTGGTTTACTTGACACTTGGCCTGATGGCTGCAGATGTGTCGTGCCTGTCTCTGAGGGGAAAGTGGGTCCTAGGCCAGAAGCTGGCAGGGCTTGCTGAGAGCTTTGAACTAGATACAAAGGGGGAAGGGGAGAAAAATGTCTCTCGCTAGGTTGGAGCGGGTAGTTCAGAGATGTCAACTAGATTGGTGGGGGAATAGGGTGGAGGTCAGTGGGACAGAGAAGAGCTTGGGGATGTTGTTGTAGGAGATTGCTGGGAAATCTCTAGGAAGCAATGAGAAAAACTTCAGATTTCTTTTGGAGGTTTGGGGGAGGGGCCCTCTAGAAAGGTAGTGTGCCAGAAAGCCCAACTGAGGTGCCTTTACACCAATGCATGCAGCATAGGGAAAAAGCAGGAGTTGAAAACCATGATGTGCTTGGAAAATTGTGATCTGGTTGCTATCATGGAAACATGGTAAGATGAATCTCATGACTGGCATACTGTGATTGAGGGCTGCAGGCTCTTCAGAAGGGTCATATAGGGCAGAAAGGGAGGACGAGTTGTCCTCTATGTTGGAAAGTGGATAGATAGTGAAGAGCTGTGTCTGAGTAACAGCCATGATCAGATTGAGGTTTAAAGTCAGGGATAGGCCCAGTAAAGGACATCTAGTGTTTGGGGTCTACTTCAGGCTACCTGATCAGGAGTTGCCTGTTAACAAGGTCTTCTTGCTGCAGCTGTGGGAGGTGTTGCACTCCTGGGCTCTTGTCCTGATGGAGGATTTCAACCTCCTGAATATCTGCTGGGATAGTGGCATGGTGGGTGGTAGACAATCCAGGAGATTCCTGGAGTCTTTTGAGGATAACTTTCTGGTCCAGATACTAGATGAACTGACCTGAGGTGAAGCCTTACTGGACTTGGTGCTCACCAATGCAGTGGAGAGCATTAGAGAGGTTAAGATTGGAGGCAACCTGCCCTGGTGGAGTTTGTGATCTGGAGGAATGCAGGCCTGGCAAAAAGTAGTCAGGACCCTGAACTTCAGAAGTGCAGAATTCTGACTGCTTAAGGAACTACTAGATGGGATCTCCTGAGAAACTGTCCTTAAGGGGATAGGAACAGAACAGTGCTGAGGGCTCTTTAAGGACACCTTTCTGTGAGTGCAAGAGTTCTAAATTTCCTCTGCTGGGGGATAGAGAAGGGGAGTCAGGCGACCAGCATGGCTGAGTAAGGAACTGCAGCTTAAACTGAGGGAACAGAGAGAGGTGTACAGGAAGTGGAAGCAGGGTTGTGTAGCCTGGGAAGAATACAGAGATGTTGTCTGCATATGTAGAGATAAGATCAGGAGAGCCAAGGCACAGATGCAGCTGAACTTGGCAGGGGATATGAAAGGTAACAAGAAGGGGTTCTACAGGTACATAGACAGGAAGAGACAGACCAAGGAGAGTGTTCCCCCTCTGATTAATGAGGATGGAGAACTAGCTTCTTTAGACAGGGAAAAAACTGAAGTGCTCAACAAGTGTTTTACCTCGGTCTTCACTGGTGGTCTCTGCCAGGAATCTGAACATCTAGGTGTGGGTGAGAGGACTGGATTCCGTCCCACTGTAGCAGTGGAACAAATTCGTGACCTCCTCATGGAACTGAATGTATGTAAGTCAATGGGGGTAGGTGATATGCAAAACAAGAAACAAAACAGTGGCAACG
>VXAB01010410.1:0-15997 GCA_013399175.1 Odontophorus gujanensis | reverse complement strand
TTTAGGGACACCATGGGGACAGCGTGGGGACACCATGGGGACAGGTTTGGGACAACATTGGGGCAGCTTGGGGACCATTTAGGGACACCATGGGGACAAGTTGGGGACACCATGGGGACAAGTTGGAGACACCGTGGGGACAAGCTGGGGGCAAATTTTGGACCACTTGGGGACAACGTTGGGGCAGCTTGAGGACAATTTAGGGCCAATATGGAAACAGCTTAGGGACAGCTTGTGGAAAGCATGGGGATGATTTGGGGACTGCTCGTGGCCAATTTGGGGGCAGCGTGGGGACAAACCTGGGTGAGGATGTTGGGGACACCACCCAGCTGGGAGAGGTGGCCGTGTGGCTGCTCCCACGCGTGGCACGCCCAGCTGCATTACACGCACAGATGCTCGTGCAAAGCTGCAGGAGGCGTGCAAGCACTTGTGCACGTGCACGGCTGCTCGTGCACACGCCAACGTGCAATCCTCGTGCGTGTGCGTGGGCTCCAGCTGTGGGTGCTCATAAACCACCGGAAAACGGCGGCCGTGCAGGGGGAGCAGGAAACTGCAAAGTGCTGAGCAGCTCCGTGCAACGAGCACCGTGCAAAGCTGTGCACCACGAGCTGAGCACCAACTGTGCACGCAGCACCTCCCTGCCCTCTGTGGGGTCTCCGCAACCCCGTACATCCTCCGTGGAGTCCTTTATGATCTTCTTGATCCCTATGGTGTCCCCACGTCCCCTGTGGTGTCCCCGGGGCACCCATGAAGTCCTCACCATCCTATTCTCCTTTGTGGTGTCCCCACATCCCCTACGGTGTCCCTACGGTGTCCCTATGGTGTCCCTATGGCTGCCATCATCCACTAAAGACTCTCCACATCCCCTATAGTGTTCCCATGACCCAGTCATGCCCTATGGAATCCTCTTGTCCACTCTGGTGTCCCCATAACCCCATCATCCCCTAAGAAGTCTCCGCTAAGGTGTCCCCACGACTTTGCCATCCCCTATGGTGTCCCCAAGTCCCCTGTGATGTCCCCGGGGCACCCATGAAGTCCTCACCATCCTATTCTCCTTTGTGGTGTCCCCACACCCCCTACGGTGTCCCTATGGCTCCCATTGTCCCCTAAAGACTTCCCACATCCGCTATAGTGTCCCCATGGCCCAATCATGCCCTATGGAATCCTCTTGTCCTCTCTGGTGTCCCCAAGAAATCTCCACTAAGTTGTCCCCACGACTTTGCCATCCCCTATGGTGTCCCCAAGTCCCCTGTGATGTCCCCGGGGCACCCATGAAGTCCTCACCATCCTATTCTCCTTTGTGGTGTCCCCACACCCCCTACGGTGTCCCTATGGCTCCCATTGTCCCCTAAAGACTTCCCACATCCGCTATAGTGTCCCCATGACCCAANCACACATCTCCATGTTCCCATGTCCTGTGTCCCTCTGTCCCCATGTCCTCATGTCCCCATGTCCCCATGATCCCATATTCTGTGTCCCTGTGTCCCCCTGTTCCCATGCCCTCATGTCCACACATCTCCATGTTCCCATGTTCTGTGTCCCTCTGTCCCTCTGTCCCCATGACCCCATGTCCTCATGTCCACATGTCCCCATGATCCCATATTCTGTGTCCTTGTGTCTCTGTGTCCCCATGTCCCCATGTCCACATCTCCACGTTCCCATGTCCTGTGTCCCTGTGTCCCCATGTCCCCGTGTCCCCATTTCCCTACCGGCTGCCGGTGACCCACAGGTCAGATGCCATCCCCCACACCAGGTAGTCCTGTCCCTTCTGCAGACTCAGCGCATCCCGGCACTGTTTGTGGCTCACAAAGGTCCGGTTGCTCCCAAGTGGGTCCTCATCGGTGCCTGTCCCAGGAAGAGGTGACACAGGTGACATGCCACCCCAACACGGCAGGGACACCCGCTGTCACACGTTCCGCAGTGAGGACTCCTAGTCCCCAGGAACTATTGGCATCTTTGGAGACATCACCCCACTGCTGTCACCACCCTTGGGTGTCACCACCACACTGTTATCACCAGATGCTCATTCCAGTTGTTTTCCAAGCACCCTTGGGTGTCCCCAACCCACCTGAGTGACACCAAACCTTATGGTGTCCCCAAGGGACCTTGGGTGTCCCAACACACCTGGGTGACACCAAGCCTCATGGTGTCCCCAATGCATTTGGGGTGACACCAAACCTCATGGTGTCCCCAGGGGCCCTTGGGTGTCCCCAGCTCACCTGAGTGACACCAAACCTCATAGTGTCCCCAATCCATTTTGGAAATCACCAAACTTCATGGTGACCTCGCGGTGTCCGTGAGCATCCCTGGGTGTCCCCAAGGGCCCACCTGGGTGTCCCCAGCCCTGGGTGACCCTCTGATGTCCCTCCAGGTGACTTTATCCCCTGTCCCCAGAGTGCTCATACCCATCTTGATGACAGAGAGGATGGTCATGATGTAGTTGTCGTGGGACGGAGTCTCCTCTGTTGCCACCACCTTCACTTTGTACACTGGAGAGGGGGATGTCACCATGTCACCATCACAACTGACCCCACTGTCCCTCCTTTTCCTCCCTGTAGCCCTTCTTGCCCCACTATGTCTCCTCTACTCCACTCTGACGTCCCAGTGCCCCACTCACATCCTTCTGTGACCCTTCGCGTCCTCCTCCACATCCCAACAGTATCCCCCATAATTTTGTCCCCATCATTATTTTATCCCCTTCCCACACACCCCATGTCCCCACATCCCTCGTGTCTCACCGTAGTCCACCCCTGGCTCGCAGGCAAGATCGATGCGCTGGTTGACTGTGATGGGACTGTCCTTCTTCTGCCGTACGAAGCAGTTTTCTGTTGGTACACAGGGAAGGAACGATCACACATCCCATGGCGATGACATTCCTGATCACAGCAACGATGCATTCAATCACAGCGATGAGATGTCACAGCTTGGCAATGGCGCGTCCCATCTCAACAATGACATGTCCCATCATGGCCATGACATCTTCTTGTGACAGTGGCATGTCCCTTCATGGCATTGATGTGACCCTTCATGGCAATGACACGTCCCATCGTGGCCATGACATCTTATTGTGTCAATGACACGTCCCTTCATGGCATTGGTGTGTCCCGTGACATCAATGACATGTCCCATCATGGCCATGACATCTTCTTGTGACAGTGGCATGTCCCTTCATGGCATTGATGTGACCCTTCATGGCAATGACACGTCCCATCGTGGCCATGACATCTTATTGTGTCAATGACACGTCCCTTCATGGCATTGGTGTGTCCCGTGACATCAATGACATGTCCCATCATGGCCATGACATCCTACTGTGGCACTGACGCGTCCCACCGTGGTAGTGACACATCCCATCACAGTCTCTGTCCCCACATCCCTGTGTCCCCATGTCACCTTCAGCACAGCGGCACACGTCCTCGTGGCAGATCTTCCTCAGCTGCCCACCGTCCTTTTCTGGGTGGTAGAAGCGGGTGCAGCGGTCGTCTGTGGGGACACGGGGACGTGAGGGGACACAGAGGAGACCACAAGGGGAGAAGGTTGGCAGGAGACATGGGGACAAAGGGGGATGTGAAGGGACACGGTCACCAGTGGCTTGCAATGGGCATGAGGGGATGTATGGGGAAGTAGACAGGGGAACATGGTGACATGGGGGCCCTGGGGGCATGGGTGACAGCTCCTGACAGGCAGTAGGGATTTGATGGGATACGTGAACAAAAGGGGACAGAGAGAGTGTAGATGGGGACACACAGGGACAGATGGGCTTTGTGGGAGCTGGGGGTGACATGAGGGGATAAGAGGGGACGTGGGGACACACCAATCTTGTAGTAGCTGTAGACGCTGACAGAGGCGGGCTGGATCAGGCCCACCTGGAATTGTTGGTGGGCCCTGAAGGCGATGCACTCCTCCACTTGGTGGGAGATCTGCACACAGGGACATGGGGACATGGGATGGGGACGGCAGGCAATGACACCATGTCCCTACGCCATACCCAATCCCCATTCCCTTCTCCGTCCATATCCCCATGTCCCCATTCTCCATCCATTTCCTCATTCTCATATCCATCCACGGTTCCATGTCCGCATTCTCATCTTCATCAGTGTCTCCATTCCCATCTTCATCCACGTCCCCATTTGTCACCATCCCCATTGCCTCCCCTACCCACATCTTGTCCCTAGCTCCGTCCCTGTCCCTGCCCAACTTCAACCAAAACCATTTCTCGTCCCTGTCCTCACATTGTCCCCATCTCCAAGCTATCCCATCCTCATCCCTGACTCCAATTCTGAACTGTCCCGCCTCATCTTCATCCCCATCCTGTGCCATCCCATCAGGGTCTCCTTTCCCACCACGTCCCTTTCCCCACCCCATCACATCTTGTCCCCATCCCCACGTCCCCCATGTCATCCCCGGTCCTCACCTTGTCCATGTAGATGATGAGGTTGCTGCGGTTCGACAGCGCGTGGTCGATCTCAAATTTGGAAATGTACCTCTCCACTCCCTCCGAGAGCTGTGGGGTACGGGGACACGGTGACACCCCAAGGACATGGGGGACACAGAGGTATAGGGGGACCCAAGGGGGTGGGAGGATGTGGGGGCACACATAGGGACACATGGGGACGTGATGGCACAGTGATGCGTGGCCCTGTGCCCCCTGGTGTCTCCACGTGTCCCTACGACCCCACACTCACACTCTTCAGGTCCTGAACATCAGGGGAGAAGCCGGTGAGCATGGAGATATCAAGGATGGACATGGTGGCATCCACGGTGTCCCGGTACCTGCACGGAAAGGGGTGAGGCCACCTACCTGTCCCCAATATCCTCTACAGCCCCATTGTCCCCTTTGTTCCCAGCATCCCCACCCCTGATGTCCCTGTTCCCACAAATCCCTGAGGGGTGAGGTAGAGCTGAGTCCTCTTTGTCTCCATGACCCCATCCTCATTCCTGATGCCCCTGTCCCCAACAACCCCATAGTGTCCCCTAGTTTTCATGTCCCTGTCCCCGACAATCCCATTCCCTTCACCATCTCCCATGTCCCTGCCTGCAGCGAGCTCTCCCTCTCTACAATGTCCCCGATGTCCCAAATACCTCTGATGTCCCCATTGTGTCCCACCTGGTGCAGATGGTGATCTTGATGGAGCGGATGACCCCTTCCAGCTCCCGGGCTGTGAGGGGACATAAGGACACTGCTGCCACCCATGTGGGACATCAGGGGAAACCAGGGGGACCAGAAGGGTCACGGGGACATGGGAACATGGAGGGACATGGGGACCTGGAGGGACATGGGGACCTGGTAGATTATGGAGAAATGGAGGGACATGTGGACATGAAGGGGTGTGGGGACATGGAGACGCAGAGCGGGGTCGCGGGGACGTGGAAATATTTGGAGACTGGGAACATGGGTGACATGAGACATATGGAAGGGGACATGATGGGGACAGGAATTACCATGGAGGGACATGGAGGAGACATTGGGGGTGACATGGTGGGAACAAGAGGGGGACTGGAGGAGGACAGGTCATGGGGACTCACCCGTCTTCACATCCTCCACACTGACCCGTAGGTCAAAGTTGTCACACCTGCTTTCCTTTTCAGGGACTTTGGCATTGTAGACGGTCACCACTGTCATTGTCCCTTTGCCTGTGCCCTCTGCTTTCACAGTGAAGTCCTCGTTCAGCTTGGTCTGTGGGGACAGGGGACACTGGGGAGGGCCAGGGACATCCCAAAACACAGAGGGGACAGCACCAGCAGTGCCACTGCGGTGCCCTGGTGTGTCACTTCTCCACCATCCTGGTGGCAACGGTGACGCTGGTGACAAGAGTGACACCACTTGATAAGGGTAACACTGGTGATCAGAGTGACATCTGTGACAAGGGTGACACTGGTGACAGTACCTCGGCCGAGCGTGCCACCAGCGCGTTGCTGTTCTCGATGCGGTACGTGATGGCGTTGGCGCGGCGCGGCAGCAACACCGACACGTCCAGGTTGAGCTCCGACTGCCGTGGCTGTGCCACGTGGTACCGAGCCAGCGCCTGGAACACCAGGATGGTGGCCTGCGGGGACACCGGGGTCACCAGGGTTGGGGGACAGTGCGTGGAATGTCCCCAAAGCCTTCGGTTCTGGAGTGAGCCCCAACTCCAGGAGGCATCTGGTGTCACTTTGGGGACCTCAAGAGGTGTCATCAAAGGGGGGGAACTCTTTGAGACATGAGGTGTCCCCAAAGGACAGGTCGTGTCCCTGAAGGAAAGGACATGACCCCAAAGGACAGGACATGATCTCAAAGGATGGGACATGACCTCAAAGAACGGGACACGTCCTAGGGATCCCGAGGCTCTCAGACATGGAGTGTCCCCAGAAGTCCCCATGGCCATAAGTTGACCCTCAACACCCTCTGACCCACTCCCAACCAACCTCCCTTCTCCCCATGGCAGCGTGTGCCACGGGTGCTGGAGGTGGGGGGGTGGTCCGTAGCCCACCTGGGTGGATCCATAGCCGCCACCGAAGTAGTTCTGCTGGGCCAGCCAGCGGGCCACAGGCCCCGTCAGCTCAACCTTCTCCAACTGCAGAAGCGCCAGCAGAGCGTAGGACGTCCCCTCGATGTTGTAGGTGTGAGCGTTGCGTTCCGCCCAGTGGGTTCCATCTGGGTGACAAATGAGGTCTCAGCATCGCCCAAGGGGGATTTGTCAACCCCCTCGTGGAGGGACATGGGGATCTGGTGGGACACTGGGACATGGAGAGAGATAGAAGAAGGACACGGGGATCTGTAGGGACATGGGGATGTGGAGAGGGATAGGAGGACAAAAGGAACTGGAGGGACATGAGGACGTGGGAGGACATAGGGACAATGGAGGGAAGTGGGAACACGGAGGGATGTGGGGACATGGGGACCCGTAGGGATGTGGGGATATGGAGGGATACAGAGATGTGTATGGGCATGGGGACGTGGAGGGACGTGGGGATTTGTCACCCCCATCGCCTACCCCCACTTTTCCCTGCCCTGGATTTGTTCCCCTTTGGGGACATCACCTTTGGAGAACTTCATCAGAACTTTCTCGCTGTTGAGTTTCCCCGTTAGGGCCAGGGCATAGGAGGTCAGGGCCACCGTGTAGGGTCGAGCCAGAGTTTGGTATTTCCGGGAGAGGTAATCGGAGGCTTTGGCAATGCTCCCATCCAAGCTCTGAGCAGAAAGGATGACAGTTTGGGACCTCGAGTGGCTGTGACAGGGGTTGGGCACCCCCTACATGCGATGAGCACTGGGTTGCTCACTTTCACATAGTTCCTGCAGATCTTCTGGGATTCATGCAGCGCGGAGAGGACGAAGGCTGTTAGGGACACACTGGGCTCAGCGCCGTGGTAGCCTCCCTGCAAAACGAGGAAAAAACCCTCTCATTTTGGGGGTTTCACAGCAAGCTACGTCCACCCAACACTTGTCCCCATCGCCCAGTGCAGTTTTTTCCCCACAGTTCAATCCAAAATCCCATCCTTGTGCCAAGGGGTCTTGACGGTGAATAGGGACAGGGTTTTGGGTCCCCCACATACCACCATCTCCTTATGAATGACAGGAGCATCTTCTTGGAAAATCCCATCTGGCTTCTGCTTCTCCAGAATGAGCCATTTGATGGCCCCACAAACCACCTCTGGCTTGATGTCCACCATGTTGATGGCCATGGCGAAGACCTTGGCCACGTATGCTGTCAACCTGAGGACGGGATAACTCAGCATCGCAACCAACACCATCACCCAAACCCCCGTGGACGTGGTGGGAATGGGGTCCTCACCAGGTGCTCGAGGGGCGGTTATTGAAGGCAGCAAATGAGCCGTCGTCTTTGCGGAACGCGAGTTGTTGGGTGTAACCTGGCGAGCAGAGGGCAGTCAGTCATTGCACGGGGCACCTGAGGATGGCTTCAGGCCACCAACCCCTTCTGGTGCCCATCCCAGTGCAAAATAGATCTAGAAATCTCCAGACTGGTAGCACCCAGCTTATGTCAATGGGTTGGAACTACTTGATCTTTAATGTCCTTTCCAATTCAATCCATTCCATGGTTCTTATGATCTCAAAGATCCCTTCTGATTCAAACCATTTCAGGATTCCAAGGTTCTATGATCTTTAAGATCCCTTCCAACTCAACCCATTCTATGGTTCTGAGACCTTTTAAGATCCCTTCCAACTCAACCCATTCTATGGTTCTATGACCTTTTAAGGACCCTTCCAACCCAACCACTCTATGGTTCGATGACCTTCTAAGGACCCTTCCAACCCAACCACTCTATGGTTCGATGACCTTCTAAGGACCCTTCCAACCCAACCACTCTATGGTTCGATGATCTTCGGGGTCCCTTTCTACCCAACCACTCTGTGGTTCTATATCTTTTCCAAAGATTCAGATGTCTGCAGCCCCTTGGAAGACAGTTTCATTTTTGGGGCCCCTAAAGAGCCCTTTTTTTCCTCTCAGGGACTCTCTTACCCTTTTTTATCAGTTCGATGGCCTCAGCGCGGCGGTTGACACCGAAGGTCTCCCACTGCATTGTGCTGTCCAGGTAGTGGACAGCGATTACAGTGGGTGTCATCCCAATCATGTTCTGCTCCCCACAGCCCGATGGGGTCACAATGAGGTGCTTCAGCTTGGTCCCATCAATGGCTTTCTCCACCAAGATGGACATGGGGTTGCCTGGACCAGGGGAAGGTGGGGATGTCAAGCTGGGAGTGTCTCATCCCCTCCCAGCCCACCCCATATGTCCCCTCTCCCCTGCTATCAC
This sequence comes from Odontophorus gujanensis, assembly GCA_013399175.1. Classification (NCBI taxonomy): domain Eukaryota; kingdom Metazoa; phylum Chordata; class Aves; order Galliformes; family Odontophoridae; genus Odontophorus; species Odontophorus gujanensis. The sequence continues at coordinate 7,246 of VXAB01010410.1, read as the reverse complement.
CTTGAATACTGACTTTGGTCTCCGACTCAGTGTTGGGGACGATGTCAGAGAGGTTTGCTGCTTTCACCTTCACTTCCTGCACACCATCTGTGGGGCAGAGAGGCCAGGATGGAAGTAGGTGGACCCATATCCTTCCTCCCCCCTTCCCTGAGATGAATCAGTCCCACCCCACATTTGCAGCAGTATGTCTCCTTATCCCCCTAAGTTCCAGATCCACACCATGATGTCCTTTCCCCCCTGAGATTTCTCCACACCACAGTAGGATGTCCCTGATTCCATTCATACTCCAGAGGCCAACAGGACAGTCCTCACCCCTTGAGATATTCCAGCCCCATAGCGACACACCTCTTGTTCTCCAAGTTGCCCCAGCTCCATAGCAGGATGTCCCTTGTCCCACAATACACTCCAGTTTTCCAGTTTTCCTTATCCCCCCCACTCATCTCATGGGATGAGACGTCTGTGGGACCAGACAGAGGCCACTCACTGTTTCCCAACGTCTTTGGGTCCAGCTCAACTATCTTCACTGTTTTCTCCAGCCTCATCCCTTCGGGCTGCAGAGGGGAGAGACTCATGCTCAACGCTGGGCTGATTGGAAGTTTCCCCTTCCCAACCTTGCCAAGTTGGCCAAGAAAGGCGCTCCAGTGCCAACCAGCTCACACAGGTCATGGGACAAACTGGGAGACTCCCAGGGGACAACTTGGGAGAGTCCCTGAGCACGGATGGGGTATCCTTCATCCCCAGGTACCAACACTGGGATGAAGTGGGGACAATGATGCCATAAAGAGAACCAGAAGGAGCTGGGGACATCTCAGGGACCGAGGTGGAAGTGCGTGGCAGAGAGCAAGGACTACTCACCACCACTCTGAGTTTCTTCTTGACACCATCAGACACAAAGCTGTCCCAGACAGCTGCCTTCACCTCAACATCATGCTGCCCCAGCTGCAAGGGCACGATGACGAAGGGCACGGCGTGCGATGACTGCGGTTCCAGTTGGAAGATCTGCTGGTAGCGCGTCTTGGAGGTGGATGCGCTGCACAGGGCTGGGTTGTACATCAGCTCCACACGCACCTGTGGATAGAGAGAGACATTGGGTTCGGGCAGCCTCAGATCCCCTACAAACGCTGGAGTGAGGCACCAACCTTGATTTTGTTCTTCCAGTAGTTGTAGAGGATGGCGCGGACTTCCACCTGCTCGTTCCTCACCGCCGAGTAGGGCAGGCGCAGGTCAATGAAGAACTCCTTCATCACCGTGATCTCATAGGGGTCGGCCACACACAGCCCTGTGGGGTGGGCACCAGGAACGAGGGTTCAGGATCATGAGCTGATTTCACCCCTTGTGGTCCCAGGGATATCCCCAAGCTCTGGGTGATCTCTCAAGTCTCAGAGTTCCTTCGAGGTTTGGGTGATCCCTCAAGTCCCGTAGATGTCCCCGAAGTTTGGAATACCTCTCTGGAGTTACAAATCCCTCCCTCATTTTGGAGACCCCTCAAGCCCCAAGTTAACTCCTCCAGATTTTGAGGACTTCTCAAGTCCCAGAGCCCACCCCCGAGATTTGGATGAGACTTTTCGTTCCCAGGAACCTCTTCCTCCTCCATCACGTACCCTTTTTCTCAGAGAGACTGATGGCCAGGACCTCCCAGGTGGTGATGGAGTCTTTCAGGTATACAGGCAGTGTCTTCATGGAGATGCTGGAGGGGATGCAGAGCACCAAGGGGGTTAGAATTGGCACCAAGCCTGGACAGAGGGGTGTAAGCAGCCACCAAACTAAACGAGGATGGCCATAGCTTGTCCCCTAGCTGGACCATGGGGTTTAGGTGGCTGTGAAGCTGGACTAAGGAGTCAGCTGGTCCCAAGGCCATATGTTGATCTCGCATAGACTGAGGGAGCCATGGCTAGCAGTTTGGGCTAGTTGGGTTCCAGAACTTGCTGGAAAGGAGATCATGGGTTGCCACATTAAGACATGGGGTGGTGGCTGTCCCCACGACAGGGTGAGAGTGGCACCTGTACTGGAGCAAGGACGTTGGGCTCACCCCAGTTCGTTGGGCGGTTCTGTCAGCTCCTCCACCTGCCACAGCCAGCTCTCTGGGAAGAGGCTCCGTGAGGTAATGTCTTCATCGGCCAGGAAGACATCATCCACCTCACCTGGGGATGGCAACAGCCTGGTCAACCACATCCATGTCCATGGAATCCCATCCACTGGACGGTGACGAGATCATCCCCAGTACCTTCCGTGTATCACCCAAGCATTTTCCAGGCGTGACCCAACTTTCACCTAAGTGTTGCCCAGCCTTTGCCCAGGCATTGCCTAAACATCACTCAAGCTTCTCTTAAGCTTCACTCGAGCTTCACTCATGCTTCATCCAACCTCTGCCTAAACATCTCCCGCAGTATGTGCAAGCATCACTCATGCACTGGTCACACTTCACTGAAGCTTCCCTGAAGCATCACCCAAACACCACCCAACCTTTGTGCAAGCATCACCCAACCTTTACCCCAGAATCTCCCAGCTGCTGGGCCATCATTGCCCAACCTTTGCCCCAGCGTCACCCAAACATCGCACAGACATCTCCCAAGATATGCACAAGACCACTCACGCATTGACCACAGATCACCGAATCTTCTCCTAAGCTTCACAAGAGTTTCACTCATGCTTCACCCAACTTTTGCCCAGACATCTCCCAAGATACATGCAAGCATCGCTCATGCATTGACCGTCCAAGCATCACTCACTCTTCTCTCAACATCCATCCAAGCATCTCTCAAGCTCTGCCCATCCATCACTCCCTGCTGTCACCCCATTGCTCCCAGCACTTACTTCGAGCTAACTCATATTTCAGCTCTCGATCCTCATCACGGATGCCCTTGATGTAGAGGCAGCAGTTGAGGAAGGCTTCTGCGCAGGCATTGCCATCGAGGACGTAGGTGGCCCGTTTCTCGCAGCTGAAGCCCATCAGGTTTTCCTTCATGCCATCCTCACAGCACTTGCGCAGGTTCTTGTCGCTGTACTCAGCCACTGCCAGCACCAAGACATCCCAATGGCATCCAAACCCTAACCCTAACCCTAACCCCAGGCCACACTGGGGATGTGGGATGCTCTGGTGTCCCTCGGGACATGGGACAATCCAGCATCTGGAGTGATGGGACAGTGTGGTGTCCCCAAGGACTCAGGACATGCTGGTGTTCCCAGTGCCACCTACCCTTGGTGCCCTTGTGCTTGATGAGCTTCAAGGAGCGGCGCTTACGTTTTGCAGGTTTTGCACACTGGACCTCTGGGGACAAAGGTGACATTACTCAGGATCCGAGATGTCACAGCCCAAAACCAGGTGTCATATCCCAAACCCTGGGGCCACATCCTCCATCCCTGAGGTGTCAGAACCCCGTCCCCAGGCTGACACATCTCCAGTGCTGAGGACATCACATCCCTACACTCGGCATGTCCTATCCCTCTGGTGTCATCCAGGCTGTTCCCCTTCCCAGTGTGTCACCCACCACCTCTCTGCTCTGTTTTGATGTTCACGTTTGAAGTCAGGCTGAGCCCGGCATCAGCGAAGACCCCCACATGGTTCCTCCCACTGCCCGGGGTGCAGCCAATATCGCTGTTCTCCACTGTGTCCCAAACCTGTAGCCAACAAAGGGACAACCATGAAAGGTCCTCCTGGCACTGTGGGGTGCTGGGGTCAGCAGAGGGTGGAATCGAAGCCCCCACCTTGCTCTGGGTGAGTTTGTTCTTGTTGAGGACAAAGACGGCCTTGTCCACGGCCACCAGCCCCACGTGGGCTTTGTGGTCACCCTCAATGCGCAGCCGCATGGGGGTCCTCGGCTCGTGCACCCGATTGTCGGCCTCCGATGCTCCCTTCACCACCAGCTGTCAGGGACACAGCAAGGTTGGGGCTGTGGGGAATGCAAAAAGCCCCACCACCCCTAGGAGCTGCCCCATGGGTGCCCCCACAGGGTGTTGGACTCTTGGACAACCCATGGCTCTGTCTCAGTGGGCCACCTGAGCCACCCGTGGACCACCCAAAGCATTCACGAGATGCCCAAGGCACCCATGGGTTGCCCAAGCTCTACTCAAGGACGTTCAAGCCTCTCTTGAAGAGCCAAACCCTGCATGGGCCACCTGATTCCCCAGTGGACCATCCAAACTATCGTGGGCCATCCACTCCTCTCAAGGGTCACCTGAACATCCCGTGAGCTCCTCAAAGACGCTTATCCCTTCCAGGCACACCCAGTCTGCCCAGCAACACCCAGTTCTCCCAAAGTCATTCACATGCCCTCCGAGATATCCAATCTTCCCAACAAACACCTGAGATTCTTGAAGCCCATTGGGCCACTCCAATTTCCACTGGGTCATTAAAATTCCTCAAGGGCCATCCAAGTCCTCAAGGACACTCAAGTCCTGAGGGACGCACAAGTCCTTCATTGGGTTATGCAAGTTCCCTGAGGGCTTTAAGGACACCCAAATCACCCATTGGACCCCCCAAGATTCCCATCGGGCCACTCAAGCTGCCCAAGGACCCTGTGAGCTCCCCAGGGACACCCAAGCCCCACAAGGAACAGCCCAAGCACTACACGATCCTCTCCGAGGGCCAACTGAACCCCTTCCAAGGGCCAACCAATGCCCCAGAGGTCCCCCCTGACCCCAGAAATGACGGGGACACACTCACACTGCCCATGCAGGTGTCCTTGACATCGACCCAGACGGAGTCAGCAACGATCTCACCAGGTTTCACGTGGTAGTAGGCCACGATACGGAAGGACGGGATGAGGTTGGCCGTCACTGGAAGTGACATAGTGACCAGGCTCTGGTCACGCTCCCTTGGCTGCCGTCCCACATGGACAATGTGCCCCTTGCTCAGGATCTGTGGTGGGTAAGAAAAGCCCGAGCGGGTGAGTTACCCGGACACCCCAATCCCTGGAACAGAGTTGGGTGGGTGGCAGAAGCCATGCGTGCTCACCAGGTAGGTGAAGTAGGAGACGGATCTGCGGACATCCTCGCTGTTGCTCTTGAGGTGGAAGTTGATGGGGAGGTTGTCCCCGGGCTGTACCTGGCTAGCACCCACCGCCAGGTGCAGGTAGTTGCCGGAGTTCCCCTGGCTTTGATACACCTCAGCCACCATCTGCCGCGAGGCCTGGCGCTCCGGGGGCAAATCCTTCTGGTCTGTCCTCACCTGCAGCATGGGAGGCACGGTGTCAATGGGAAGAGGTATGGACCTGGGTGGGGGTCTCCAGGGAGGTCTTGACCACCGTGGAGGTCTTGACTACCACAGATGACTTGGCCACCGTGAAGGTCTTGAGTGACTTGTCCACCACGGAAGCCTCAGCCACCATAAAAATTGGGGCTGCCATGGGTGTCTTGGCTGCCAAGAACGTCTCGATTTCCATGGATGATTTGGCCACCATGAAAGTCTTGGTTGCCGTGGATGATTTGTCCACAGTGGAGGTCTCAACCACTTCAAAGGTCATGGCTGCCGTGAGTGACTTGGACACCATGAAGGCCTTGACTACAACGAATGACTTGGCCACCATGGACGTCTCAGCCACTGTGGAGATTGTGGCTGCCATGGAAGTCTTGGCTACTGAAGTGAGTTGGCTACATGAAGGTCTCAGTTGCCATGGATGGGTTGGCCAGCATGGGAGCTTTGACCACCATGAAGGTCTTGGCCACCATGAAGGTCTTGGCCACCATGGGTGATCGAGTCATCCTGTCACTCCAACCCTGCTGCTCTTGTCCTTGGCCATCCTGCTCATCTCAGCCACTTTGGACACCCTGGTTCCCTCAGTGCTGGCCATATGGGGTTTGGTCTCCTTGCTTGTTGTTGTCATCCTGGTTTCCCTGACTCTGGCCATCCTGGCTCACCCCAGATGTCCTACTCTGTCCCAAACCTGAGACCACCCAGGTCCCCATTCTCTGTCCCCACTCACAGTGATAGGGACAGAGTTCTTGTGGGCTGGCATGTTGAGGACCAGCTTGGCTTTGCCATCACGTTGGGTGGAGACGAGGCCCTGGAAGTTGTCAGCCTTGACGGGGATGCGCGGAGCCGGGGAATTATCGGGGTTGGTGACATAAACCTGTGGAGGATGCCGTGTGACGTGAGAAACTGCATGAGGATGTGGAATGAGGACATTCCATGGGGATGTGGCACAAGGACATGGCATGGGGACAGACCTCAGGTGCCATCCAGGTGACACAGGGACATGACATGGGGGCAAACAGCCCGATGGACTTCCCCCTCCCCCATTCCCATGCAGAAGACTCCGGTGCCAGAGGGGCCCTGGATTGCCACCACCACCCCCCCTGTCCCCGTCCCCGTCCCCGTGTGTCACTACCGTCAGATCAAAGGGCATCCCTGGCTTGAAGTACTTTGGGGTGTGGGTGAAGTGGATGGTGTACGGGGACGTCACGATGCGGATGCCACTGCGCTGTGCCTCCACCATGTCACTGCCTGCGGGTCACAACGATGTCACTCAGACCCCCAAAATCCCCCTGCCCAACTGTAGATACCCCTGTCTGTCCCCCTCTGCACCATCTCCACCCTTATCTGTCCTTATTTCTGCAGTCCACAGCCCCACATGTCCTTGTCCCCACATGCCCTCGCTGTCCCCATCCTAAATCCACACATCCAAACTGGGCCCACCTACTCAGGACCCTCTATGCCCCCATATGTCCCCCCATATCCCCAAACCAACCCAACGCATTGAGGACTGTGACATATGGCCAGACATGTCCCTCTGTCCCCCTCCCCACGTAATCCCTTCACACCTGACTCGGTGAGGACAGTGGCGGTGACGTAGAGCGAGTGTCCCACCAACTCCTGGGGGTTGTCGAAGCGGTGCCGCAGCATGGCCATGGGCAGCGCGGCCTCCCCGTCCCCGTTGGTCACCTGTGGCACAGGGTCAGTGGGACAGGGGACAGTAGCGGGGATGGGGACAGGGGACGGGGACAGGGGACAGGACCACCTTGATGCGCTGCAGGGACTGGGGAATGGTCTTTCTCTCGTCATCCACCATCACGCCAAAGAGGACGAAGGCCGTCCCCTGCAGATTCTTCCCGTACAGGTACCTGGGGACACATCACCACTGTCACCATCACAGCTGTCCCCATCGTTGCCTGTCCCATAGCGCCCATATCAGTGTTCCCACATCCCACTCTCATGCAGCCCCTCCTCCCCACCACCCCATGTCCTCATCTCTACTACCCCAGTCCCCCATCATCATGTCCTCATCGCCCCAAATTCCCACCACCCCAT
>VXAB01010409.1:0-38481 GCA_013399175.1 Odontophorus gujanensis | reverse complement strand
TTCATCCCATTGGCCTCAGCCCAGTGGTCCAGCCTTTCCAGATCTCTCTGAAGGAACTTCCTATCCCCAGGCAGACACTTCCTCCCATCTTGGTGTCCTCTGCGAACTTACTGAGGGTGCAGTCAGTACCCTCATCCAGGTCACCTGCTGGATTTAACTCCATTCACCAGACAGATATAGCATGCAATGACAGCTTTTCATTTCTTGACGATTCTTCTGCCACTTACACTATTTCTACTTTTAAATTCTATTAATCAGTAAACTAACTCTTGAAAGGAAGAGGCTGATTGCATTGCTGTAGCTAAAAACCTTGGCATATTTTCCATGCATTTAGTGTAGATCACATGCTATTTATCAGATATTATGGGTGATTTTTTTTTTGGTAACTAAATTGAAGTTTGAAGGAGACTCTGTCCACTGACTGGCTTTTTAAGAGGACTTAATCTGTGTGATCCATTTCCAGAGTGATCTTCTGGAGGTTGGATTCAGAGGGCTTCTTTTTCCTGCTTATCTCCAAATCTATTAGAATTTTGTTCTCGTTTATTTTTATTACCAAATAAAATGAACTATGCATAAATAACTGATGGCATTGAGTTACCTGGAAGACTTCCATCTAAGATTAGTTTGTCATTACATAAACAAAATGTTAAGATTTTTTTTTTTTTTTCTGATGCTCCATTGGAGAACAGCTTGGATGGAAGAACTGTACGTCAGGTGAAGAAAAATATCTTCTGTGTGAACTTGTTTGCTTTTAACTTCCAGAAGGAATTAATTGTTTACCCACTTCAGTTCCTCTGCAATAATGACAGACACTAAGCACTTGAGAGAAAGATCAAAATATGTGGAATACTTCAAAAATATACTAGTGGAAGAAAAATTATTAACCTTGATCATGGCAAAGCCTGTACAGTTCGGTTAGCCCCCTTGATTTCCTTGAATCTGCCTACATATGTGCAGCTAACTACACTTTAAGCATAAAGTAAAGCTGAAATTCTGGATCCAATAAAATTCATGGGAATTTTGTCGCAAACCTGTGTAACATGTTTTTTTCTACAGATTAATAGAGAAATAGTTTGAGAGTGTTGTAAAAGAAAAATCGGTATACTTTGATCATGATTTGTGGAAAAAGAAAGAGAAGAAATTGAAAAGGTGAAGAAAAATTTCATCCCTGAAACATTCTGAAGTGAGTGGTGATCCAAAGGAAGCAGAAGATATTAAAAGAGAACTGCTACATAAGGGATAAAATGTATAATTACAATGACTGTTTTCGTTTAAGTCACTAGCAATTCATAATTTCCAAACTGGCAGTTGTGCACTTGGAAAACAGCGGCCACAGCACCAGTGCAGGCCTAAGACTCCAGGACATGTACTGGAATGTTGTAGCAGCATTAACAGTAGAAAACAAAACAAAACAAAACAATAACAACAACAACTAAAAAAAAAAAGATATAATGGCTGGCTTACTTGTCAGTCTTCCCCTGCAAATGCTCTTCCTGGTCCTTATGTAGGAGTGCCACCCTGAAACCTCTGTGATCTGGTTAATTCCAGCAAGTCCCAGTCAGGCTTGGTGGGATCTTGGGCAGCCTGATTTAGTGGGTGGCAACCTTACCCACAGCAGGGCATTGGTACTAGCTGGTCTTTATGGTTCCCTCCAAACTAAGCCATTTAAATCATAACAGGGAAGATTTTAACTCTTAAAAACTGTAGATGTGGGGAAGAAAAACAAACAAACAAACAAAANAGAGGGGAAAAAAAAAAAAAAACAAAAAAAAAAAAAAAAAAAAAAAAAAAAAACAAAAAAAAAAAAAAAAAAAAAAAAAAAAAAAAAAACCAACAAACCACAGTATATCTCATTTCATACCTCTTACCTGACAAGTCCATCAAGTATTGTCTAATTCTTATGTTTGAGTAAAACTGAACTGTCATTCCCCAGACAGGATTTACAGTTCCCATTAGTTTTACAGAAAGTTAGAACATTTAAAACTTGGATTGACTTCTCAGTGCTTAATTGTAGATCTGGACTGTCAAAGTATTCTCTACGTGCTGAGAAAATTGAGTTGTTGGAGCTCAAAAGAAGAACCTGATGTGTGGTTGTTCTAAAGCATGTGGCTTTCATTTTCGTATAACAGTAGCATTGTCTTTTTCTTTCTATAGTGATGCCATTAAATGATGTTCTGCAGAGTATGGTATGATACATATTTAACTGCTGAATTTTGTTTCAAACAAATTATGTTCAACAACTTGAGAAAGACAAAAATTGTTCAGAAACTTGCAAAAGAATTTACAGTTGGGCTTTTACTCATTGCAAACCCAGGTGCTTAAAAGCAGAGGCAGCATGTGTAGTTCTAAGAGTGACTGGGAGGTGACTGTTTTGCCAACTGAGGGGGAAAAATTAGCATGCCCTCCCTAGAGAACGAGGTCAAGAGCAGAAAGAGGAGACAACAGAGAAAGTCTTAGCCATTATCAGTATACGGAATACATCTTACAATGCTGGCCATGGGATTTGTTGTTTTTAATAGACAACTAAATCAAATTGAAATACATTAACAACTTGAATTATACATGTGTACTCTACACAATACAACATGTGACAGTTCCTAACTTAGGCCAACATTCTTTTTATGTTATTTTGATATATGCACTTGCAGCGTTGCTGTAGCTGCTCTGCTTAAGAAACATGAGATGAAGCCCAGCTCTGTAACTCACATTACATACTGTAGCATTTATTCACAACCGTTTTTGCACAAAAGACAGTGTGTTAAATGCTGTTCCAAGTAATGGTTCAAGAGATAAGTCTTTCTATTCCATTCAATTAAATAAACACTGTTTTATTTGAATTTATGAGTGTTCATTTAATTTAAAATGTAGGGTTTTTTATATTATAAGACAAGATTTCCGTTTTGGGGGTTTTTTAAATTATTTATTTATTTATTTTCAGCAACTAAGCGAGGACCTCCTAGATTAGTTAGTCAACATTTAAGAGGGGTAAGACCAGGTTAAGTTTAGCTATCAAGATGAGTTTAAATTTAAATATATTTTGTATGGATGGCAAGAAATGAGGATTATTTGTCGCTGTCTTGAAAGCAGGGTTAGAAGATAGGCATTTGATCTGAATCAATTCTGTAGGTTTTTTCAGATGTCTGGATTTCAACTCTTTTTTCACTGCAATGGAATTAAGTACAAACAATCAGAGCTATTTAATCTAGATTAAGTACAAGAATATTCAAGATCACTATTTGCAGTCATGCTGGCAGTTCCTATGCCTTGGACATACGGTATCACAACTCCGTTATTGTCCCTACATTAGAAAACATTCAAGTATCTCTGTCATTTCTGGAGCCAGACATGAAAAGGAGGGTCTATAAAAGTAATCACAGAAGTGAACAGTTTGGGGCAGACACAAACATAAGTATTTCTGTTTGAAGAATACATAAAAGAAAATAGCAGCCAACATATCCAACAGTACTTAGGGCCCTTTAATTCTGCAGAATAGACCACAGCATTTCCTTTTGAAGTATTTCAGGCCTTGTATCAAGAAAATGTGTAGCCGTGGAAGTTGTGAGCATGGAATTAGTGACATTTTCTTGGCTAGCTTAAAAAGCTCAAAAAAAAAAATATTTTTTTCCCTTTAACTATAACAAATCTTAGCTTTTTTACTAGGGAGAGAGATGGTAAGAATTAAATTGCCCCACAGTTCCTTTTATTTTTATTTATTTATTTTTTTGTTGCCATTGCACTATGCTTTCTTTGATCGTCTATATCATAGTATAATTTTTTTCTCTTTCAAAAACCTACAGGGTATTTCTAGAACTTCCCTTAAACCCGTATTGTTTTATTCTGCGGGAAAGAGTCCTGGTTCTGTTTCCTGATAATACTTCATTCATTTTGAAGAGAGTATGCTTCAGTCTATTATTCTGCATCTAATGATTCTCTCTTTCTTGCTTTTTCATTGTAGCAACCAAAGAACCAGGCAGTAAAAGAGTTGAGGTTAAAAGAAGTTAAAAGATCCCTTTTAAAATGGTGAATAGAGGTGCTGCCTTAAAGACTTCAGTGTGAATGTGTTAGCAGAACTAGCAGAGCTAGCAGAACAGTCTTTCTGTTTCACCACTTCAGTAAAGCCTGGGATTTAGCAATCCCAAAATGTCACTGAAAGAAATGATGCATTTTTGACAAAATAACATAACATAACATAGCATAACATAACATAACCATGACATTTTTTTCCTTCAGTTTACCAGATCTGATCAGTTATGCCTTGTTTTACACTGGTTGATGAAAATTTGCTTCTGGCCTTGGAGAGGTAATCACTCACCCAGCATTTGCCAAATATCCATCGTAGAATATCATATATGTTTATTTTGTGTGTAGTATTCCCAGCACACCTGCTTTGCCACTGTCAGGGATGTTGCTGGGGGAAATGGACATTCGATCAGAGATCAAAAGATTAAGATCACTCTTGCATTCTAAAATTGTGGAACAGTCATAAAAATACAAAATGGTTCCTTCTTCAATCTACTCATATATAACTGCAAAATGTTTTGATTAAGGATAACTGTGGTTACTTCTTCATAAAACTAGTGCTTTGTCCTCCTGAACAGTACAACTGAAGTGTTTGAACTATATGCAGGAGGTGGAGAACTGGGGGCAGAAGACTATATGCTGAGGCAACTGAACATTATAGCCTAGTGTGCTTTCACTTCTGCAGATGTCTATGTTATTTGCTATTAATAAGTTGATAATGTCTTTCAAGTGGCTTTCGATGGAAGCTCTGTTGGTTTGTGTCTGGCACTAAAAAATCTTTGTTCATGATCTTTTTGGAGTTATCCTTCTAACTCAAACAGTATGTATTTCAGCATTACATAGTACTGTTCTAGAAGCAATCCTAAACTCTGAAGAGTGCTCAGAGCTTACTATTTATTAGTGCAGAAAGAATGACAAAACTTTCAAAGAAGTAAAGAAAAGGGGAAGGGATAGGAGAGGAGAAGAGTGTAAAATTGAGGAAAGGAAACAGAGGGGAAAATAAAAGAGGAAAAAGAGGAAAAGCAAGAGGAAAAAGCAAAAACCTTTATGAAAAAGTTTAGCATGGAAATGCACAAGAACAACTTTAGCAGCCTAAGAACTGTGAAATAACATTTGACAGACAGTAGGAAAGTTTGACTGGATTTATTATTGCTACTGGTGATGTTAGATTTCCTTCTTTATCCTCTTTCTATCATTCATGCATAACGTGAGTGACATGTTCTGTATTTATAAACGCACTATAATTGCATCATGAGCTTTGCACTGTTTGCAGAAATGTGTACTGAATTCAGAACCCTCTCCCACAATGATATGGAAGGGCTCCTGGAATTTAAAGATATTCTGGGTGATATTTTTATAAAGAACCATTAAGAAATGCATTTGAAAACTACAAGCCATTTTAAAAGCTTTAAAATATTAGACTTGTTCCAAATGAAACACTTATTTCCTTTCAAAATCCTAAATGTCGAAATCATCTTGTCAAAGTAATTTTCAACTTTTTCTGGGAAAAGCATCTTGAGCTACAGACTGTCATAAGCAACTAGAACAAAGGAGTCTTTTAAAAGGTAGTGTAGTCAGCATTAGGTTCATCATGAACAATGATTACTAATCACAGAAGCACAGAATGGCTTTGGTTGGAAAGGACCTTAAAGCCCACCCAGTTCCAACTCCACGCCATGGGCAGAATTGCCACCCAGTGGATCAGGCTGCACAGGCCTCATCCACATGGCCTTGAATGCCTCCAGGGATTTGGGGCAGCCTGTGCCAGTGCCTCACCGCTTTTCTAAAGCATTTCTGCCTAATACCTGACCTAAATCTCCCCTCTTTTACTTAAAAGGCACTCCCCCTTGTCCTATCACTATGAGGCCATGCAAAAAATTCTGTCTCCCTCCTGTTTTTACACTCAATTTTATGTACTGGAAGGCCTCAGTGAGGTCTCACCAGAGCCTGCTCTCCTCCAGAATTAACAAACCCAGGTATCTCAACTGTCTTCATATAAAAGATGCTTCAGCTCTCTGATCATCTTCACGGTCCTTCTCCACACATACTGGGCAGTTTCAATCATAGTTTATATTTAAAAATAAGGAAAAAGCAAAACCAGAGCAACGCAAGCTGGCAAATAAAAGAAGTTTGTTGTGGATTTTCACGTGGTGCCCTTTCTGGTTCCTGCACTCCTTCCTGAAGGAACAGAGTCAATAAGCAGGGACATGAAGCAGCAGAGACAGGATGGACAGAGACTATGAGCAGGGCTGCCACAAGTTTCTTTTGATGCACGAAGCAAATTGTGATGAGCTCCTATCCTGAGAGGCCAACATGGAACAGCCAATGAGAGTGAAAATAATTTTCTCAAGTGAAATAACAAGTACAGACAACATTTACCAGTGTCTGTGTATGAGATTACACACCTACAGAGTGAGCCAATCTTCAGAGACGATGAACGCATGTTATACCTTCGCACTTCTTTTAAATTCAAGATTTTATCTGTCTTAGAAAATCAGTTTTCTATCTAGATCCAACTGTAAGATCCTGATTGCAATTAGAGTTGGTTACTTGATGTGTTTTCAAAACTGACATGAGTGACACCCGCTTCAAGATGTATTTACACTGCCAGAGAGGTAAACGGTTATCTTGCGTATAGAAACATGATACAGTTGTTTGAGACTACAAGTTTGGTTGATAAAGCAACAAAGTTGATAGAACAGTTTCTGTTTAGAGTTTGACTTGGTGCTCATTACATTTTGATTAAGTAGAGAAATAAATTCAAAATCCACACAGACTGTGCCCACTGGACAAAACTCCAACTAACTGCTAGTTGTTAGAAAGAATTTGTGTACAAGTAACTGTCTATGCAGTGAAAGGCACTGTGGTTTTTGGCAATCCACTACTTAAAACAGACCAGGAATTTCACATATTGCATTAGGAGAGCTGCTATTTTTAATATACATTTCAGAGAGTGATGCAAAATGAAGGGGATGCATCAACAAAGCAACATGATCCATGCAGTCTTCATCATTCCCCAGTGCTGTAACTCTATTTGACAAAACAATAGCTAGATTAAGCTGCTCTGATGACAGCCACTGTCCTGACTAAACCTTACTCAGAAGAATCTCAAGGAAGATGCTGATATACAAAAAATTGGATTTACAGGGTTACAGTTAGTCACATTTTAAAGTATAATATATTACTATATCATTCTGTAATATTACACAATTCAACATCTTTACTAACAGTCAGAATAATGAGGAAAAGCACAGTATTGGTAAGTTTGCAGATAACCCTAAGTTGGGAGGAGTGCCTGATATACTGAAAGCTGTACAACCATACAGAGGGACCTCTAGAAAGTGGAGAAATGGGCTGGCAGAAGCCACATGAAGTTCAAAAAGAAGTGCCACATCCTGCACCCTAGGTGAAATAACTCCAGGCACCAGGACATGCAGGGGCCTCCCATCTAGAAGGCATCCCTGCAGAAAAGGACATTGGGTTCCTGGTGGGCACCAAGTTTAAGAAGTGTTAGCAAAGTGCCCTTGCTTCTAAGAAGGGTAATGGTGTCCTGCTTTGCTGGCCCTCTGAGAAAAGTTATTCTTCCCCTCTACTTAGCCATGGTGAGGCCCTGCCTGGAGTAGTGGATCTACTTTGAGATGTCCTTGAGAGAGCCCAAAGGAGAGCCAACAAGATTATCGAGGGACTGAAAAACTCTCCTCTGAAGAGATGCTGAGATAGCTGGGGCCATTCAGCATGGAGGAGAGGAGACTCAGGAGGATCTCATCAATGTATGTAAATATCTGAAGGGAAGGTATAAAGAAGGTAGTTCTTGTCTCATTTCTGTGCTTGTCAGTGACAAAAACATAAGCAGTGAGCACAAACTGAAACACAGGAGATCAACCAGGAACATGAAAGGCATATTCTTTGGTGTGCAGTTAAGAGTGCACTGTAATAGGTTGCCCAGAGAGGTTGTGGAAACTTCCTGGAGATGTACTGCACCAAAATAGGATGCAAAGATGATCTTAAAAATCTGTTATTGAATATCAAGAGTCTTTTAAAATTATTAAAATATTCTATTCAAAGTTTTCCGTCTTACCTGGGAACTGTTCTAGATACTGACTCAGTTTGTCTGTGTGATGTCTGGTGCTTTTGACTTCACTCAGTCAGTGCAGACTGATAAGGATGTCTTATTACAAGAATGTGCAAACCTTCCTTTTCTGGAACTGTTAGGAATTAACTATTCCTCTGCTTTTGGTCAGTGCTTGGCTGAACGTGAGCCAGTGATGTGCCCAGGTAGCTGAGAACGGCAATGGCACCTGGCTTGTATCAGAAAGAGTGTAGCCAGCAGGAGCAGGGAAGTGATCATCTCCCTGGGACCACGCCTCAAATACAGTGTTCAGCTTTGGGCCCCTTAGTACAGCAAAGATATTGATGCTCTGGTGTATGTCCACAGGAGGGCACTGGAACTGGTTGGGGAGTCTGGAGCACAGGTCTTATGAGGAGCCTCTGAGAGAGCTGGGATTGATTAGTCTGGACAAGAGTAGGCTCAGGGGAGACCTTGTCAGTCTCTGTAATTACCTGAAAGGAGGTTGTGGCAATGTGGAGATTGGCCTTTTCTCCTGTAACTTGTGATAGGTTGAGAGGGAATGGCCTGAAGTTGTGCCAGGGTTCATGTTGAGTATTAGGAAAAATTTATTCTCTGAAGGAGTGGGCAAGGGCTGGAATGCATTGCCCGGGAAGGTGGTGGAGTCACCATCCCTGAAGGTGTTCAAGAAACGTTTAGATGCAATACTAAGGGACATGGTTTACTGGGGTTATATTGGTGGTAGGTAGGTGGTTGGTGATTCTATGATTCTGTGATTCTGTGTTCATGCCTATGGCCAAATTGCTGCACTTTAAAGCAATTTTTCTGGTCTTGGGAAAAAAAGAGAGGATTTGAAAGGTGAAAATACTGAAGAAAGCGAAAGTGCAAATGTTCAACCATGCAGCTAATATTTAACTGTAGGTTATGGAGGTCTTCAGCAGATTGCTGTGCATGAATCTAATCGGTCTATCATCTGATACATCATTAGCTGAGTGAGACTGACTGGATCAAGCTTGCTTTTTAATAGATAGGTATCTGTGTCACTTAATGCCTACAGTATGGTCAGGAATAACTGGCATTCACGCTTTCTGCAACAATAAAAATGTGCTCTAGGAAACAATGCAAATTAGTTGAGAAGGCCATTTCAGAGTAGTGCTGTGGTTCTATGAGCAGTATGGAGAGACGCATAATCACAGGCCTTTTGCTTTTATGTTGTCTTCCATAAGGGGTACTGTTTGTTCAATTCTTCTTTTATGTTACTACACTACATGCCATCAACTTGTGTTTTACCACAACAAAGGCCCTGTTTCCAAATTTTAAATGAACAGAGAATATATACTATTATATGCTTTCTTTTGCTGCTACTATTCAGATTCTTTCCATCACCAATAAGATTCTGCTGTCTGATCCCATGGTGAAGTCATAATCCTGAATTTATGTTATGATAGGCTGTTGCCCTGGAAATGGTGATTTTGTATTTCCATACAATAGCAATTTGAAATGGTAAAAAGGACATAGATTGCTTAGATTGAAATCCCATTTTGGGGTTTTAACAACCATGCATTTTCCCTTAAATTTCTTTAGGATAAGTAGAAAATTGCTGGGTTTTAAGTCAAAGGTTTATAAAAAACATTCACACTCCAAACCTCTTGCAGTATAAAAATGATCATTCAATTATGTTTAAAAGTAAAAAGGGAGTTGCAGTCTGGTTTTTCTGAGACCAGCTTTCAAGCAGTAATATAGGTAACATTTTTGGAGGATTCGTGTTCTTTCTAGCATTGTGTAGTGGTTCTGGGTAATATTTTTCAAAGTTGCTTGAGAGAACTGTATTTGGGGAAAAAAGAAAGTCTGTCTTGTTATGAAGTCTTCTGCATCTAATAAAATAACATATGAAAGAGTAAATAGTAAAGAATATCTTAATACATTCTTTTTTAAATAAACAAGCTTAAATCTTGTCTCTCCCATCTGTTTATTTCCATACATACATTTTAACCATTTAAGGCGGCACCTGGAAGGAGTGTGTTTTCTCTTGGATATATCGCAGTCCATACTGATTAACTACAGACAGATTTTTCACAGATGTGTACTGCATATTCCTCTTACAATATGTTTTGGGGTATTTTTAATATGTATGGCGAGGGGAAAGTAGTGGGTGTTTTGGGTTATACAAACTACAGCCCTGGCTTATGGTGACACTTTTTTTCTGGCAGTACAGTTCTGATGAACTCAATGGGCTTTTGGTCAAGCCCTTAGTCTCATCTTCAGCTAAACAACTCAGGTCTCCACTTTCCAGTTGCCTGAGAATCACAGGTGCTTAGCTGCAAGCTGCATTGCTCAAATTCCCCCAATATAAAATGGATGTTATGCAACATGATTAGTAGGATGATATATCTCGGCCCAATTAATGAAGGACTCATTACTCTTATCTCAGATCAGCTCCCAGACCCAGGATTTTGCTGAAATAATAGCTATAGTTTGAATTCTAAAGTAACCATGGTGATGGGAAATACTTTACGGTATTTATGAGCCAAGAGACTGTCTCATCCGGAAGGGTGACCTTAACACACTTTTGCAGCCCTTTATCATCTTCAGTCTGAAGGACTGCAATGTATTTTGCTTTAAATTTTGCTCTAAAAAGTACAGGAGGCTTCAGTTAGTGTTTACTTCTCCTCTTGTCAGAAGTGAACTTCTTAGACTTCTCTGCTTCTGAGTTTCGGTGGCCTCTATGTCCTCCATGTCAAAATGCACAAGTCTGAATTTCTTCAGCATTTGGATTTTGATTCCTTCTGAAATTTGTCTTTACTTGCATGTTTCCTGCCTGCAGGACGGTAACTTTTCTCCATTACAGTACAGCATTTTTACTGCAGTGTAGCAGCAAATGGTAAGCTAGAGAAGAAATGTAGAGAGAAATGTGCTAAGAGTGAGCACATGTTTCTGGAACAATCTCTTCAGCAGAATTGGCAGCGGTAAAGGACATCACCTACGTTTAATACAGAATTTGATGCAGTCATGAAAGAGTATGAATGTTGCTTCATTGTTAAAGCAAAAGGCTAGGCTCAGTAACTCAGGAGTTACTGAGTTACTCTGCATTTTCTCTTCCTCCCTCTTTTCATAATTTCCCTCTTATTTCTAATCTTTTCAGGAAACTGTAACACTGGTTACTTCTCTATTTCTAATTTCTTGAAATGTGACAGAGATGTTTAAGGGCTGGGAGAAAAGACACAAGAGAGTAAGTAAGTATCCTGTAAAAAAAAATTGTAAGGATGACACATCTGGAGAATGTTATTTCTGAAGCTTCCACTACCACGTGGAGTCTTTTGCTTCCAGAACTGAAAAAGAAGAATTTACAATATTTCAGTTTCTCTTGTAACTCTTTTTCCGAGTTACAACTTCCAGAACCCAAGAACTGTTTCGAGCAAAATTTTGAACACACTTCCATCCGTGTACCAGAGTTGAGGAGAAAAATCATAAGTTGAACAGACTTCTGCAGAAAAGTCAGTGAAAAAAAATATTAGGGATTCTATGCAATGCAAGGCACATGAGTTTTTGAGAAGCAAAGGTGTCATCAGTAATCTCTGATCTATATGAAGGCACCCTGTGTTTTTCCAAAGGTATATTATACTTGTGCTTTCCTATAGCTTGTTTTTGTTCCTTGTCCTCTCCTCTAAGAAATAAATCACTGCTAAATGAAGCAAATCAGAAGGACTTGTCTTAAGCGTTTATAATATACCCTTACAGATGGTGTTATTGATGCTGGGTGAAAGAAACAGCACTGCAAGAATACACAGAAACTATGGTGCCTTCGTCCAGTGTAGGCACAAAGGTACTAAGTAAGGCTATGGAACTCTTCAGTTAGTGAATCATTTACATTCACCTTGGACCTAGTCCAACATCCACTTAAGCTGGACAGATTCCTGTTGACTTCAATAACTTTGGATGAGGTTTCTAGCAATCATGACATTTTACAAATCTAAAAGAACTCTTATTTGTTCTCTACAGAGCAAGGCACAACTGCAGGTAAAATAAAACGATTTCCAAAGCATCCAAGCAGATACAAAACCTGAAAATAGTGTAGGTTGGAGGAAATCATGATTCCTTTATTAGTAATTTTTTTGAAGAAAATTTTATTAGAAACTTTTATTTTATTGAATATTAACCAAAATGTCTTTTTTTTTTTTTTAAGATACTTTCCACTTCTGCTGAGAAAAGATTCAAATTTAATTGAGAAGGCTTAGACTGTAATAAATTATAACCTGAATCATAGAAGCCAAAAATGAGGGATCGTTTAAAAGACTATGAATTCTAGTGAAGATAAGTCAAACACATTGATAAACCAGATGTACTTTCATAAATAAGAATATACTGAGAAATGTACATATAAATGTATAGATGAACCAAGCGTAACTATAAAACTAATGTGTCAAAAATGTTGAGGTGTGCATGAGGATTTAGAAATTTTTTGAATTTGGAAAATTCTTAACATAGGTCAGAAATGAGGCATTTACACAGACACTGTTTCCCATTCTGCACAAAGCTGGATTATGAACAGCTTCATAAATCAGAGTTTCAGAGGTCTTTAAAATGAGGCTTTGATATATATATGTTGTAAATACATAATCTAGAACTCCCTGCAGCATGCACTCTTCATAATGATGGGGATAATCCCTGAAAAGGATGTTCATTGGAAATTGCAGTACTTAAAGAGCTCATTCTTGCAGACAAGATGGATGCAGACCCAGTAAGAGTGAAATGCCTACGTGCACTGTGACTTTACTAACCTGGATATTTACATTTCAGTAGGATCACTGACCAAATTCATTAAACTAATTTCTGAGGAAAATGTACTTAACATCTGGGTTTGTCTATCTCTACAACAGTGTAAGTGACCAAGAGTGTTTGGTCTCAGTTCTCCCTGTGTGCATTCAATATCAAGCCACAAGTTTTATTCACGTGGCCATTCTGGCAGGGAGCCAGGAAAGCCTATCGCACCTAACCAACAGTGCTTTTCTAGCAAAAGAATTTTTATAGATTAAATTATCCTGCCACAGAAATTCTTCAAGCTCTCTTCCTTAGGGAACTGGTTTATGTTGTACCAGCAGAAATACTGCCTTTGTTAGGGCAAGTTATAGTTGTTTCCATGCATCTCATTCCACTTAGAACAGTTTATTAATGAAAAATAGAAATAACTGACTTTTAGTGTTGGACAGAAGTTAACATCAGGAATGGGTGGAAACAGTAATAAGTCATAGTAATCATAGAATCATAGAATTGTTCAGGTTGGAAACGACCTTCAAAATCATCAAGTCCAATCTCAACCTAGCCGTACTACCCTAACTCTAACAACACACTGCTAAATCATGTCCCTGAGCACCACATCCAGATGGTTTTTAAACATATTCAGGAATGATGACTCAACCACCTCCATGGGGAACCTATTCCAGTGCTTAACAACCCTTTCTGTCAAGAAGTTTTTCCTTACATCCAACCTAAACCTCTCCTGGTGCAACAGGGGGCCATTTCCCCTTGTTCTATCAACTGACACCAGTGATCAACCCTGCTCTCATAGCAATCACCTTTCAGGTATTTGGAGAAATAGAAGTCTCCCATCAGCCTCTTCTTCCCTAGACTAAACATCCCCAGTTTTTCAGTCACTCCTCATAGGGCATATTCTCCAGGCCTTTCACAAACCTCAAGTTTGTCAAGCAGGATCTACCATTCATGAACCTATGCTGACGGGGCCTGATTCCATGACTGACTTTTAATTGATTCATGATGGCTCCTGAGATTTTTCATTCCATAACTTTCCCTGGCACCAAGGTGAGAATGATAGGTCTGTAGAAAAGAAAGTGTGTCATCCAGTCAGCAGAAACTGAAACTACAGCTGAGGCTGAGAAAAAAGTCAATATTTTTTTCTATATGTACTAATAATTAAGGTACGTATAATTATGCAATGTGTACTTCTTTTAATGATTTTTATTGTTTTAGCTTTAAAATATTAGGTAAGTATAAATAAGGTTGACTAACCTAACACAATCTATTTAGTTGTCAACCCATTCCTGCAATTTCCATGTTACTTACCATCCCTGCGAGTCTCGTTCTGAAGTGAAACTTCCAGAAATGCTCAGTCTTGAGGCTGTTATTTCAAAATGCAGAGTTTTCATCCTCATTGTGAAATACAAAGGTCCAGTCCTTAACCAACTTTGTTCGTTTTCTATTTATGGCCCTTTTGTTAACTATTAACACAGAGTTGCCATTTCTCATACTGTAACATTCACTCTGACATCACCACTATATTATACAGTAAGTATGAATTTCCCACTACCTTGTTTTGTAGCTACAAAACCTTATTTGTTCATCACTATAGCAACTGCTGCCCCAACCCAGCTTAATAGGGTGCTTGTCTAGACAGCATTAAACATATCTGCACTTACACCAGTCTGCTTTTAACATCCAGGTGTGCAGAAGGTGTAATGAAGGGAAAAAAAGGCAGCAGAAACGTAATAAGTAAGAGTAAGAGCATTTGGGGAGTACTCATGAGTTGCATGGGGTGGCTTTTAATTCTGGAGGCCCTTGCTGAGTTTCAGTGCTAAAAGATGCTCCTTACTCAAGCCTCACAAACTTATTTACATACATGAAATAATACCAAACTGGTTTGTAGCTGACTTCAGTAAGGGCCTCCATCAGTTGTGGCCTCCTCTGGGAGGAGGGATGTCTCTTGGGGATGGCAGTTCCTTCAGATGAAGCACAATGCGTCTGAGCGCAGTCAGTTGATTTCAGCAAGGACAAGGAAGGTCTGAGTTCTGACTCAGATCTCTGACTTGATTATGGAGAAAACAGTGTAAGGCACAAAACGCTCCCCAGCACTGTCCATATCCCTATCATGGGAGGTCTGTTTCTGGAAGGAGACACTGTGTTCAGAGGCAGGGAAGCAACTGGGTCTACTGAGTAGACTCTTGAGTCTACTTAGAATTAGACTTATCTACTCTTGAGATAGATGTAGCCTGTGTAAACAGTTTGTTCACCAAAATCTGGCATTTCAGGCACTCTGAAGTGTCTGCAACTATACGCCCAACTCAGCACCCACTTTCTCTAAGGAAAAGAACCATAGTTTTAGTATTAATTTCACAGTGCATGAGATCAGTGCCAAATGGCAAGAATGTTGAGACAGAATATAGGAAACACAACTGTGATTTTTCTGTTTTTCCTTCCTCACAGAAAATGTCTCAGCCTGCATGTTTGAAGATACTAAACTAACAGAATACAATTTTTGGAACTGTCTTTTCTTCTGTAAGTAAATCCAGACTAATCAGGTCCATCTGACATCTAGACACTGACTACCCTGAGCCTCCCGACAAACAATGGGCATTCCTCCATTTCTCCTCTTTCCACCTTGCATGAAACATGCAAATATTCATAGAATCATAATGATCAAATGTTGAGACATCTTCCTAGAAATTGAAGGGTGAAACACTCCTTACAAAGGCAGGAGTTGAAATGGGACATTTCCCACTTCTGAAAACGGGTGTCATGAAATCATAGAATCATGAAGGGAATCTAACCCTTCACTGCTATTTCTTATTTTTGTAAGTGACTGAAAAATTTCACTCTTCTTTTCAAGCTAAACAAAGGAATTAAAAACTGTTTGGTTGAAGACACCTACAACAATCATTGAGTCTAACTGCTTGACACCTTCAAGGCTGGCCAAATGTAAAAATATGTTACTGAGGGTGTTTTCCAAATGCCTCTTGAAAACACACTGGGGGCAATAACAGTAGTAAGGCAGGAAGGAAAAGTAATAAAGTGAGTGAACCAGCCTTAGTTTTTGCTGTGCTGTAAGACAATTATTCTTACTGCTTATCCCATGACTCTCTTAACTCTTGGTGAATAAGATAAAATTTAATTGCTGGAATATGATAGATAAATTACATATATGTATTTCTATGATGAGTACAGGCTATTATACCAGGCTCCACCATGCTATCACTTAGGAACTGCATACAGCACTTAGCATTATTGTTGGAAATACTTTGTGAAGTGAAGCACAGTTTCCAGGCAGAAGTGTCTGCAGGCGTAAACACCTGAATTTTAACCATTATCATTTACTAGGGACTTTTTGAATATTTAACCCGCTAACTGTATGTTTATTGTAAGGTAAAGCAAGTAGCACTGTACATACAAATTGGCCCAACGTTTACTTTTTGTTGCAGCTACAGTTAATGAGTTTGCCCTCAGACAAAGAATGCTACCTCTTCACTGGGAGAAAAATTATTCTAGGTGATACAGAAGTACAGGAGCATCTAAAATCAGTTCAGGGCTGTTGCCTGCTGACAAGCAAGGAATCACAGGAAACGCCGGAGATGGGTGCTGCAGCTACCTGCCATGTCAGTACACTGCTTCTCTGTTGTGTGGATGACTGGTCACCAGTGGAGTTCAAAAATGAAGCATTTCTGAATAGGAGATACTTAAGATTGTAGGTAGAGATATGTATTCAGTGTATTCCCAGGGCCATCTCATGCAGACAGACCTCTGCTCTGTCCATGAGAAAAGACTCATGTGGTGGAAATGCTAACATCTAGCTCTGAACACTGAGCCTCCTTACTGGATGTGTTGTCTGTAAAGGACAAGGAGATGAAGTTTGCACCTCTTGGAACACCTTGAGTAGGTTAAGAGTGAAAAATGAAAGGGCCAGTTTTTTACAAATATGGCATTAGATGATTATATGGGGTTAAATAATCTGTTGCTTGATCCACTGCAACTTAGCTATTTGCAGCTTTTACAGCTATCCTAAACTCATGCTCACAAGACCTTATCATGTCGCTCATATGTAAAGTGCCAGCGCTGCACTTGAACATCCACAGAGTTATGCTATACCTTTTTATGTATTTAGCTTAGGATTGTTTACATTGAAAAATTTGGAGCATTCTTGCAATGTGTTCATTCATTGCATATATAAGGAATGGTAAGTAAAACACCTAACACATCATATTTTATGGTTTGAAAGTTTATCTTCCTAAATATACTGCTTTGAGAAACAAGTACTTTCTACTCAAATTCATTACACCACACACCATAGCATGTTTTCTGAAGATGTTTATAATTATATGGACCTTCACTACCGAAAAGCTCTCCATTCATTTTACATCACAATAGAAATATGCCAGCCTAGGTGTCGCTCTCTGCTTGACATGGACCATCTGCTTCTCATATAATCCTCATAAACCTAATGAATTGGAATTAGAAAAAATGCTGATCTACGTAATGTTCTTCTTCTGAAGCTTCAGAGTAACTGTGTATACCTGGCAGGAGTCACTCCACTGCTGGCAAGTTAATTACCTGTAGCTATTTGGAAAAGCTTGAATCCTTAACCCTAGGATATAAGCAAGCAACATTACTTTGCTTTGAGGGTGCCATGACAAGCTTAATGAGAGTGGTAGCCTAAATCAGGGTATGTTGCTAGGCATCTGAAGATAGGGTCCTATCACCTTAGTCCCAGCAACTACTGCAGATACCTCCTGCTTAAACTTCTCAAGTTTATTTGTTTAAACACTTTGGGAAGAACAAGATGTTTTTTTGAGATGACAAGAGCCTAAGCTGAAGCATTAAATGTAAGAGCTTAATATTCTTCTTCAGTAAGCCAGACTGCTGATGAATGGCAATAACTGGTACAGTGTAGAAGGGATTGTATATAAGCAGGGACTTAATCTCAGTGTTAATACTGTCTCTTGGAGAATTATGTCTGTGTTTTAGGATGCAACTCACTCATGGAATGTGATTTATTTTTTTATTTATATTTTTATTTTTTGTGATAAAATCTTGTGTTTAATCCCTAACATCACCTCCATTCCTGAGGCAAAGTGAACTTTCAGGAAACTTTCCATTCACACACAGAGTACACAACCAGAAAGAATAATGTCTATTACACATACAGATGACCCAAAAAAATGTGTTGTCTTCTACCCAGAATTAGCATCCAAATGTCTAGAGGTGACTTCTGAACTACTGTAAGCAATTTTTCTCTGCCACTACACTCCAGTACACTCCAGCATAAGAGCTGCCTGGGTGTGTGATTGTGCCTGTGCTGTGACACTGATGCTTCTATGCACTGGAAGTGATGAGTGTGCACTGGATTTAAGCATTCACTTTAGAATATTGGGAGCATGTAATGTTGAACTGAAGTGACAAAGCAGTGTTAGATAGTGTTTCCATTTACTAGTAGTAATCTTTTCACTTCAAAAATATGAACTGTAAATTTAAATACATGTTGTTTTTCATGGATGAACTGTACTGTGCATTTTATTGCACAGTAAGACTAATACAATAGCAATCACTGTATTCATTTGTATTAATTATAAAATACACTATATTTACTGAAAGAAGTGTAAGTAGAATATAATTCACATGCTATGACAGAAAAAACAAATTCCTATCAGAGATTTCATCTTAGAAATCATGGAAATCAGAAACAGTGCAAAGTCCTATAGCAAAGAATTGTTTTTTTGATTGTTTTTTCCTTTTTTTTTCTTTCTGATACACTGTTCTAATTGTCAAGGAACTGAATATCCTCAAAACTTTACAGCTTAACTTACAACATTAAAATGAGTAAGCAAACAAGCAAATAAGAACATACTTTAACTCTTCTGTCTAGAAAAGAGTGGTGATTTCTATTTTTGTAGTATCATATTCCTCTCATGATCCTCTCTTGAACAGACAATGTTTTGTAATTGCAAAGACTTTTTGAAGAAAATTCCTCATAGTGCACTCACTACTTCTTTCATCTTGCCAAAACTTGTCTAGGAAGAATTGCTTAAACAGCTGCTGGGCTAAGTGGCTGAACAGAAGGGAAAAGAGAGCTCTGAGTGCCTTGAAAAATTATCTGGTATACATTTCAATCAAGGAAATATTGATAAAATTGTCCTGATAATAGGCACTGGCAACACCAATTTTTACTAGAGTAGTGGAAGTTCCCATCAGTGGAACACAATTTGGTCTGTCTCTGTTTTTATTGAGGTCTTTGAGTGTATACACAAAGCACTTGAAGTAGCTTTTAGAGAAAACACTTTATTTCTTCAAATTTTTTTGCACATTCCTTTCCATAGTTCTTCACTTGGAAAAACAGTTCTCAATTAGAAACTCATTCATGGAAACCCTGAAACCATCAAATGTCATACATTTACTAACCAAAGTGCTAAAATAGTACCTGGATAGGTACTCCTTGGCTATGAACAAGAAGTAACAGAAATATTGTCTATTTTTGCTCTAAACTACAGGGCTGCAGATCTTCCATAGTGCAGATGTCAAGGTCAGATTCTTGTTCCAGCTGCAGTCTGACAAACCGAGGAAAAAAAAGGAGGTGCTGCGCAAAAATAATTGAAAGCAGAAACCAATTTTTGCTCATTATTTATCTATAGCTGTTACTGTAGTAGTTTTATGAGTTTGCATGGTGAACTTTATTTTACAGATACAAAAAACAAGCAATTGCAAGAGCTGTGTCTGATATACTTCCAGGCTGTGCAGTAATGCTATAGACTTGTCATGCCAGAACTGGAATGTGTGGTGTTGTTACCTGTGAGCCAAATGCTGATTCAGCCTTAATTGCATTAAATAAGATACATGAAATGCACATACAGAACAAAATCTGTTCTGTTTAGACCAATTTAGAGATAAACCATCTGTAGTCTTGTACCTCCAGAGACTCCAGGAACAGCCAGTAAGGCATTGTCTTATGCTCTTCTGCTATCTTCTCTGGAGAATCACAGAAATGTAGGGGTTGGAAGGGACCTCTAGAGACCATCTAGTCCATCTAGTCCAACCCCAGAAGAAGGTGATGAAGTTTAAAAGCCCCTCTAGCTGCAGAGCCTTTAGGCGGAACAGGCTCTCTGATTACTTCCCATGGTAGACTGAATACACGTGGTAGAATCTGGTTTTTATACTTCTATTTTAGTTTCAGCAGCAACATTAATAAAGCATGGCAGCTTGCCCTCATTCCAGTTCAGTGGCAGCTTTATGTACTTTGTTGTACAGTAGTCCATTCAATATGAGGTTGGGAGATAAAATCGTATCACTGTACAGGATCTGATAATTTAATTTACTGCAATTTAAGAGTATGAGGGTTACAGCTAGAAAGTAGTATTTGCTTATTATATACTGGAATTATTGCAGAAAAATCTTATTTTAAAAAATATACTTGAAATTAACTGTGATAGTTGTCTTCGTAATTGCACAGGTTTGTCTCTGCAGTTTCAGAGCAATCTGGCCCTTCAAACAGGAAAGAGGAAAATGCCAAGAGGGAGAAACACTGAATCCTGAGTATGGATGGAGCAAAACATTCAGTAGTGGTTGCTGGATCTAACCTGTTTTTTAAAAGGCCTAATTTCTCCTCCCTTAGTCCCGTTATTGGTGGTGTTTTAGTTTCTGTATTCACCAAGAAACTGAAGACAGCCTGTAAGAAAAATAAAGATGGAGGTCCTGATTCACTGATTTCATTTTCCCATGGATAAAACTGTAGCTTTAAAAAAATTAAAAAATAAAAAAGAAGAAAGTATCTTCCTGAAGAGTAAGACCTAATCAGCAGAGTTATTACAGACCATGAACTAGTTAGCTTAAAATTGACTTTATTTGTGGAATAGAATACGTTATTCTTTAGCCTTTCTGGCTAGGGAGGGATTTGAGTGTCTTTGTTGAATTAAAACTGAGTCTTCTTAACCAGTGACCGTAGAACATCATATATCAAAATTCAGACAGATTTATCACTTCAAGAACACCTAAGACATGCCAATGGGAAGAAATTAAGACAAGAGAAACCTTCTTTCTCCTCAGTGTTAGCAGAACTTACAGGAGATTGAGCCAGCAGGATCTCAGCAGGCTCACCAGAAG
The DNA here is from genome assembly GCA_013399175.1 of Odontophorus gujanensis. Classification (NCBI taxonomy): domain Eukaryota; kingdom Metazoa; phylum Chordata; class Aves; order Galliformes; family Odontophoridae; genus Odontophorus; species Odontophorus gujanensis. The sequence goes on along the minus strand of VXAB01010409.1, from coordinate 17,522 downwards.
TATGAAACCAGTTTCAGATTTGCATGAAAAAGAAGTGCAAAGTAAGTAACTGACCAAGGATGATTTAGAGATAGTTCTAACAATTAAAATACATTTTTCGTTATTAAACTTCCCAGAGGACACAGCGAATGCAGTTTATCCATTGTCTTCACTCATGTGCTGTTGTCACATTACTAAGAGAAATGTTGCTCAATAGCACACCACCACCCTGTACCCTTAATAACGCTGCTCCATCAACATTCAGGTCTGACTGCATTTTTTTCTTCAGCAAGGAAAGTCACTGATACAAGTGATGTGATTAAACACACAGGAATGATGGGGGAGGGGAGAGTGCAGAACATGTATGCATACAGACTGGGGGAGAATGGAAAATCTTGGAAACGGGGGTCATGCTCATGTAAAAGAAACAACTAGGTTCACAAATCACATTGCAAAGGTCAGAGAGTTAGGTTTCTGTAAGGAAGAAGTTGTACTGGTAGCTTAGTGATGGAGGACCCTGCCTGGAAGCAGTAGCCTCTTACACCTCCCAGCAAGAAACGCTAGTCCTGAAACCTCACGGACAAATTTGCACAGCCTGAGGGAGCTGTGTGTGGAGATGAGATCCTGCGGTTCAGCATGCCTTTTTCTGGAGTATTTGCAGTGCTTCCTGCAGCCAGATCTACTATTGAAACAGTTTTGCTCACATTAAACTTAGCTCTGTGTTAATTCACTTGCTGGAAGACTGCCCTCAGAAGTCCAGTAGACAGGATCAGATTGTTACGGCGTCTGTCTCCCACTGTCTTTTGGCAGAGTGGGAAGGCTGACAGGGAGTTAATAACTGCACCTTCAATCCCCTTCTCATCTGAGACCCAAATGTGGGTTAGACCACAGGAAACATCTGCCAGCTGCTGCATTATGAAATAAATCTCATTTTGTCCGTCTGTTACATGCACTTGTGGTTTGTGAGAGAAAAATCATAGTGAATCTATAACATCTGGACCTGCTAGGACTAATACAGAAATTTGTCCAGGTAGTCAGGCCCCAGCTTCACTGAAATTGTGGAATGTCTGTGAAAACTTCCATCCAATTGAAAGACATCTAGGCAGTTTCTGGGTCACTTTGCTGACATCCAAAACAGTGAAAGTGAAACCAACTGCAAATTTTGGGGAGTGGGTTTTGAGTGTAAAATTACATTCTGGTGATGGATGGCAATAAAAAGCTTTTTAAGTCACACAGAGGAAAATGCTTTTAGTCTTGTTGGATGTAGACTAAATCTTAGTGCAAGACGTAAGTTACGTTAGTCTGTTCAAATCTGCTGTTGTGCAGAGGTTATTTCTTTGAATGACAGTCCAATATAAAACCTTTGCCATCAAATTTGCCTTACTGCAGATATAAACATTTCATTTACTATTCTGCACACTGCAATTGCACTGGGGATTCATCTTCTGCTTTACCAAACTAAGTACATTAGGAAATTGGTGGAGTTGCTCCTTGCTGGCAGTCCTCCTGCTCTTCCCCTTGTTTCATTACCATACACGACTCTCCTGAAAAAACAGATGGCAAGAGACCTAGCTTCTGAGGACCTGTTGCAAAGGTGTAGTCAGATACCTTCTCATGGAGCTTATTGTATGTGGCACCATGAGGTCAGTCCAAGGAGTACAACACCGATTATTTGCTTAAGCAATTCCAGTGAAGTTGATTGGATTTTTCTCACAGTTCATATAAAGTATCTCAGGAGGAAGGGAACAGTGGTCTGCAAAATGTAATGCCAGTTTGTGATCTTATCTGCAGTATGGTACTGCCTGATCCAGTATTCAGTGGAAAACAATTTCTCTGCAAAGAATTTTAGGTTGTGGTGGGATTGCTGCCAGAGCAGAATGCCAGCTTAGGCAACAGAGCCTTGAATCCAGCATTGCTATCACAGATTCTTATTGGAGGAAAACCTGATAGGCTCTAGATTTTAAAGCATTGCAAAACTGTCGACTCTTACACACCTTCAGTGAGCTTCAATCATTCATTACTTTGTATACTGTACTTCTTTGATAATGAGTGTCATAAAAAAATATATGAGCAGTGACACACATCCATAGGAAAGTCCCTCATGTTCTGCTCTTGAAGCTAATTTTATAATGTTGTGTAAAATAAACTGGCAAAGAGATATTCCATAAAGGAGTGGATCGTTTCATTAGTACTGGAAATATAGTAAAGTAGTAAAGGGAAGAAGAGCCCATCTGGACTATATTTTTGCCAGTCTTCCATCACATGGTGGCACTCAATTGCCGACATCTACATTCATGTTTAAAATTCTGAAATTTCTTCTTTTCTTTGTCTCCATTAAATTAAATTCCAATGAGGAATCAATGCCTGAAATTCTGTGGAATGGTTGTATTTGATGTCAGATTGTGATTGCACAAGAGCTGTTTTTTTCCCATTGGATCTTAAAGAGATAATGTAGCTTCCAGGCGCACAAGGCTAGTGAGAAGCAGGGAAGGTAGGAATGCTTACCACTGGTCTTACTAAACAAAAAATCTATCTACCTTCTCTCTTCCAGACCAGGTCATAAATCTAGACTTGGAACCGCGGCCTTTGGCTGTCCCCACAGAAGGAGCTGTGTACCTCTCCTTTCCCAGACAGAAACACATCAACACACTTCAACTCTGATTTAGCACAACCATTCCCAGGTACTTGGTTTTCATTACATTACTCATGATATTGTCAAAAAGACTCTCGGTTACTTCCAAATCTTTGTTTATCATCAACCAGACTGCATGGCCCAAAGGGACACCACCGTTCCTAAGGGGATCCTAGCTGAGACAGGATACAGCCTTAGAAACAATTTTCATTCAGCCTTACATGGAGAATAGCTGATTTCAGGCAACTCAGATGCTGCTAGAAAGTCTTGTGTTGAGTCCTGCCAAACACAGATGTCCAAGAACACAACAGCTGCAAATAATGAATCAGAGTAATTTCCAGAGACACCCATGTGATTTTTTTTCTCTGAGATTTGTTTTGCAGACCTGCGGATCAAAGTTGAGAAACTTACAAAAAAGTGATGAACACGGAGAAAAAGCATGTTCTGAAGGCCTTTATGCAAGACTGAACTATCACGTGAATCTTTGCAGTTGCTTACTGGGAGTAAAGCAGTTATATGCTATGCTTTTATGCTTTCATCTCTGAGATAAAATTCCCATTATCAAATTAATATATGATGTGATCACTGTGCTCTATCTTACTGATTCCCCACACGTGCTTAAGAGATAGGAAGTGTCAGATGAAGATAAAATCTTTGCAATACTTAAAAATCAAAGACAGACATTTCTCAAGGACCCTTTAAACAGGAAGCAGGAACTGTTAGAGTATAGCTTTAGAAATAACTCTGTGAGTACAGGAGTCATACACTGCAGAAAAAATGTCCCTTCGGTTTTTCCTTGGGAGATCTATATAAACATAGAAAGAAAAAGGAAATTACAGCAAAGAGAACTAACAGAACAGCATCTGGTCCCAAAATCTCTGTAACTTCTCACCATAACATTAATGCTTTGGGATACCAAGGAGTAACTGTCCTGAAAATATTTAGCTCCACTCAGATTCTCACAGAATTATTGTCTGTGGAACGAACAGTAACAACATTTAGTCTTGCTCCCCTATTTTTCACAAGAGAAGATAGTGAAGGAAGAGTCTTAAAATTATCTTGCTGCATAGAAAACTAACTGCATCTCTGCAAATCATGTTTTCTGTCTTGCACACAGGCATGTGTTTTCCTGGGAGACAGATCCAGGAAGTGAAGGATCCCATAAGAGGATGAACTAGCATCTTGGGCCTTGTCTTCCTGTGGATCTTATTCTGGTCATAACTATGGTAATATTCACGACATAAGAATACAATTGAAACAACTCTCAGTTAACTTCTGCTTTCTTTTTAGCTTTTCAAAATTTTTATTGTCCTTTTCTGTATATCATTAAATGTAACAAAAATGTGATTGCAGTAAAGCTTTTGTTGCTATGGTACTTCATGCTATTGTCCATAAAATGAAAGACTCATCATGGTAAGTTTACAGGCAATCCTAACTCTTTCATTATTCATATCTATTACAAGAAGCCAGGCCTTTCAGGACAGAGAGTATTTTTTATTAACTGGCTAATACACTTAAGAAAGTCATGTAAGTTCACACGGTCTCTTCATCAAGCCAGGCAGAAGCAACAAGTTCCATACCAAACAGATGTTGGAAATCATACTTATCTACATCACTTTTTTTTTTTTTAACTTGCTCCAAACAAAAAAGGTGGCATTTGTACCACAATAACTTGTTAGAATAAAGCAGTAGAGAATTCAGCATTAAGCGTTCTTTTCTATCTTGCTGGTATCTGCTTCTATGTGAGAAATGAGATAATTCTAGTTCATGTTGGTTCATGGTTCAACAAGTCAGTATACACACCAAAGAGACATTTAACTGGTGTTAAAAATATTACACCTTTTTTTTTTTTTTTTCTGGGAAAGAAGGAGAGACCCTTTCTCAAAATGGATTTGAAATTTTATGAAGTCTTTTCTAAATGAAAATATCGTTAAATTCCATATCAGAAAAAAATAATCATGAAAACTTAGAGGTAAACTTCCACCTTTTTTATTAGGTGCTACCAAAGTATGCAAGAGAAATTCTCCTACACAGCCTATCATTTCTAAAACAGTTTTTCAGTATGGATCAGGTTTTCAAGCTTCTCAATCCCACTGACAGATTTAACAGATGAATTGTCTACGCCCTCTTCTATCCTTACTGAGGGTGCAGACAGGCAGACAGGAAATATCGAAGGAGACATGAGGGAAAAGGGATGATGTTCTAACTATCATTACCTCGCATTCAGCATGCAGCATCTCATCTGTCAGGGGAGAGGCTCTGGGGAGCAGATCCTCACCATGAACTGTCTATAAGCAGATGTTCTGTGCCTAAAGCAAGTAGTTGTTCTTCTTCCTGTTGTAACTTGTGTGAGCTCTCTCTCATTAAAACACCTGGTTCAGGTGGTAAAATGAAAGAAACTTCAACCGTTTATTGGATACCATGATGGTAAACCTGAAATTAAGTGCTTGGAGGGATTATAGAAAATAATCCATCTGCTTGAAAAACATTAGTCCATTGGGAAGTGCTATGAATATTGCTACTTCAGCTAGATTTCATCTGTAACTCATGAACATTACTTCTCAAATTTGAAACTCTTTAACCAAACTTCTGCTGAGCTAATGGAATTTTGCCCAAACAATGACTAAATGAGGTCTTCTTCAGTTAACCCCAGGAGACCGGCACTGAGGGAATAGTTGTCATAAGAGTGCTTCTTACTTCCACTGAAATCAACAAGACCAGAACTCACTGAGAGAATACATTTTTGCTGTTTGTCCCATGAGGATTAATTTTGCCTGGGAATTCACTGGCCACTGAATTATAGTGCAAGCAATTCACTGGTAAACTTTGTGCTTGCCCTCTGAACACTTACAATTCGTGCATCATTATTTTCCATCTCTTGTTTGCTAGGTAAGGATAGGAATAAAGATGTATTTTTGATAACTGCCAATATTTTTATAGATCATGTTTTTTCCTAAAATCATGTCAGCGGTTTACGGGCAGGTTCGGCCCGGTTCTGTGCCAATTTGGGCGGGGGACCCACAGACCCATGCCCCAGGAAAGGGGAAGGAGGAAAGGGAAAAGGGAGATGGACCAGCGATCTGAGAAGGAAAGCTAATTTACTAAATAAGATATCGGAAAGCAAAATAACACAATATAATACAATATAATTGGAATTAAAGCTAATAAATCAAAGAAATGAGCAAGAGAGAGTGTCCGATAAACCGAAGGCCTTACGCTAACGCTGAAGGCGAGACGGCAGCGAGCACCCACTGCTGAGTCCATCCCAAAGGAAAGAGAGTGTTCCTTGACTGCAGACAGTTTTGATCTTTCCCTCTGAGCGTAAATATGTAAAAATACCGCGAAGTCCTCTGGGGAATGTAGTTCTTCTTCTCTTCTGATACAGGTGTACCTGGAACTATCGATGATCCATGGAGCTGGAACATTAACTCTTTAACTCTAAATGCACTACATGATGTTATGACGTGGAATATCAGTACCAAAAATCATAAAACCATGACAAATCAGAACACTATTGACAATATATATGCTGTCTTTAAATTGCTTTTTGTGGATCCCTTAGAGGCATCTTATGGGAGTTTCTGGAGCAGGAAGCTGAAAACTCTTGTCATCTTTAATCATTTACTTTTAAGTATTGAAACTGTTGACACATGCAGGCAATACGGTAAGTCACTTTTTAAAATTCAACAGCTAAAGGCAGGATTCTAATGTGCTTATGTGACCACTGACAGGGAGATTTCCTGTGGGTCTACTCTTGCCGTGAAGTGCTGCAATGTAAGAGTGTATTATCATGCCTTGGATTATGAGTCTTCCTTACTAACAGTATATGCACTACACAAATATCAGTTGTATTGTCTTAGAGCAGTACAGGACCTTGAGAGTGTCCTGATTTGGATTTTCCTGGTACTGTCAATTCCTGTGATTATCACTCACAAGTGAACTACACAGATTGTGTTTACCCTCTGTCAGAGTTACAGCACTGTGTGTTATTGTTATGTCTAATGCCACCATTTGCTAGGGACAGAACCAGACAAAAATAAAGAAACTGGCTGAGATTAACCTAATGCACTCCAATTTCACAGGCCCATAAGAGAAACAGTAGAAAATGGTGAAAATGTATCTAAATGAGATAGATGAAGAAAATTCGGCTTAATGCTTTCAGAGAACACAGCTCTGATTTCACTCATTTCTTGGTCTGATTCCAATTCAGATAATTGAATGAAGTCCAATTACTGCTTAAGACGTGACCGAACGAATTCTACTTGGATGATCTAACATCTTTGCAATGTGTATAATGTAAAATCCTCAGTGACCTATCCAATACCTGTAACAGTGTATCTGAATCATGACAGTGGGATATGAACTTAGATTTTCTGTTCCTTTTTTGGGAGTCAGGAAAATTTCTGCATAGATCCCGTGTTGCTAGAAACAGCGAAAGTACTGCTGTGTGTCAGTTAAAACATAGTCACACAGTTTTCTTTCAGCAATACTTAAAAAGAAGTGCAAATATTTCAAAATAGAGTGTCTAAAATTATTCTAAGCAACCCAAATAAGTGGCTTGATTTTCAAACGAATTGGACATTTTAAAGTTCTCTTTTAGCTGTTGCTACTAAGCAACATCTCATTTGCTTTTTACTGAACATCCTGATTTGCTTACAATTACACATGCAGTATCTAGATAAACGTGCTTGCATCTTATAATCATTACTCTCTTTTTCCTGTCTTCACTCAGGAAAGAATTATGTCAGAGATAGTCCAAGGGTATGAAGTATGGCTTCAGTGGTTGGCAATATGGGAAGGATCACAGTGTGTATCCACATAGCATGGATGGTAGTCTGGATCCCTGGATACCCAATACATTTTTGGCTCATGGTCAATAAAAAACTAAGTGTATTCTGCTGCAAGAGAATTCCTATTTGCTCATTCCCATGAATCTTGCATTTTTTGCCTATTTCCTCAGTTTGCAATGAGTTTGAAAAATTCACCTAGGATATGACATATAGCTAATATCTAACCAATAAACGGAGTGGGATTCATGGACCTAAATTTAAACTTCATCCCATAGAGATAAGTGGGGGCCAAATTTATTTACCATCTCCATGCCAAGAAAGAACATTGTATGCAGAAAATTTTGTTTCAAAGTTATTACTGGCTGCTCCACAGAAGAATTACACAGGCTGCAGAATAGTGCATATAAAAGGACTGCTGTACAGCGCACTTTTTCTTAGACATCAGTTTTTGTATACAGACAACAGAATTCACCCTCTGGTATGCCTCTGGTTTTCTTGTATCCACAAGCATTCAGAAGATATCATTTTTCACATTCTTTCTTGGGGGCTTTAGAAAGAATGAATTCATCTACAACAGATCTGAATGTATTCTCCCTTGGAGCTCTCTCCCTCTTGAGTCCAGTGTGTCTTCAAGGACACTTTAGGAACAAAACCAGACTGCTCTGAATCTTTGGCTGAGGAAAAAGAGGCACAGAAATACTTCATCTGGAATGTCCTATGTCCTTAGATCTTAATTCTATTTTCTCTTTAATATTCTCCTTGTAAAACCTGTTCTCATCAATACTGCTGCTATTAGGATGGCTGCAAGCCAAAACAGAGAAAAAGTACATTTTTCTTTACTTCTTCTCCATTTCCTAACTGCCATTACTGTCACATTCTTTGTATAAATACACAGGCCTAATGGTGGATGGGAGGAGAAACAATAGGGTATGTTGGCCACCATTAGACATATGAATCCTATTAGAAGTGCTCCTGCTAATAGAGCAACAGCAGGAGTAGCTGTGTTATATCAGAAGTCATATTGGCAATACTACGCGATCTTCGTCCTGTGGTGTGATACAGTGCTCTAAATGTACAATTTTTGTGAGTCTTGCGGCAAATCTCAAGTTGCTACATTCTTCTTTATCAAATGCCTCTCTGTATGATATTACTTATCATCCGAAATGTTACTGGAATCTTGATAACTTGATGATTCGTGTGAGTTCTCTCAAATGTTCTCATTAATGGATCATGTTAAATACACATAATGGGAACTCCACCATGCCACCCCCACATTCAGTGAAGCTTTCTTTGTTACCTAGTGGTTGTCAGCTTCATCATTCTTAACAAAACATGAAAAACAAAGCATAATTGACCGATAACTGCTGATATGTTTAAATTCTAATGTTTCTCTACTAATGATATCCCATGTTTCCCATATATTTTGAGCATCCATCTTGTATACACACTGCCATAATCTTTGTGTTAGTAATTTATTTTATAGCTGTGTAACAAGTAATGTAAATTACTTCTGTAGGAATAGTGCGAACATGTTTATTTTGCCTTATACCTATTTTCACTTCAGAAGTGTTAAAGGAGAAAACTGAGTCATAGTGCCTTTTTTAAATATCAAAGAAGGTTAATAATTGTAAATTTTGGTGCTGGGGTTGATGTTTTTGCACAAATAAAGATTTTGTATAAGTAAATATGAAGATGTGGGCAAAATTAATTCCTGATTTCATTATTTCTGAAAAGAAACAACAACAACAACAAAACACTTAAAACAGACTTGAAAGCAGGGAAATTGAATCGATGTGGAAGAATGGGGCCTTCCATGATACACAGTGATTAACTAATTATATGGATCAAACTGTACCCTCATACCAGTCCTGACCACCAGGAAAGAACAATTGCTGGCAACGGTACCTAGCAACACAACCAGGCCATCTGCTTATGCATGTCAGGTGCAGGACAAGTGCTGTGAGATATCGCATCTGCTGGAGGTGATACAACATATGGTTCCCTCACATCAGCATTAGTCCATACAGATCTGCAAGCAGTTCTCCTACACCAGCTCTTTGTTCAGAAAGTGCTGGCGTGGGCATGGGTGTTGGACAGACTAAAACTGGAGAGTGCTGTGGTTTGCTCCACCCTGCATCAGCCTTTGCCTTGCAAAGCCAAGCATCATTCTACAAGGTAGCATGCAGCTGAACATCTCTCTGTCCTTAGCCAGACATGCTAGGAAATACCACACGAAGTGGGATCAATTGAATCTTGTGATGGGATTACTGTGTATTGTCTGCTTTTGGACAATTGAAAATATCATAGATTGACCTGCTAAGAAAGTGTCTGTTGGCACTTTTTGGCCCCTCCATCCCTGGGGCCTGTTACCAGCCCCTTCATATCAACATGAGACATAGGAGTAGCATGAAAGTACGCGGAGAGGCAGGTGGCACGGAGATTGATCTGCAGAAAATGTGTATGAGAGGGGAGTGGAAAATCAGCTGAAAGTAAACAACGACTTAATGCCTATACCAATATACAGCTAACTGCAGCATCTGAGGCACAGACTCAAATATGGACAATCCAAATCATTTATTTCAGATTCTAACATCCATTATGTACATTCACAAGTTTTCTCTTTTAACTTTCCCACCCGCCTTTACATGTCAACGAAATACTCCACAAACACTCCATAGCTGTGCATGCAGGTGTTTATCCAGTCAGAGTCATGAGTCGTTCCAAGCCATGCACTCTTCCTTCAATCACAGTCATCATCACACAGCCATCACACTGCTTACTTGAACTTGTTTTCCTTTTCTTCTGGAGTATCCGTGGTTCTCAGCCCTCCTTTCTCATGCTGTTTGTCTTGCTCCACAGCTTCTACTTTGAATATACTTTCTTGTATTCCCACAGCTTTCCGTTCTTTTTAGAATGCTGTGGGACAGACGAGCACACTTGAAACAAATCTTTGCAACAGTGTGGCTGAGTATCACTCAAACCCCTTCACTGTTAATCATTAGCAGAGATGAAAAGGCTAGCAGGTGAGGAACAGAGAAACAGAGCTCAGCCCATAAATAGCAACTGCTTCCAAGAACCACCTAATGACTGCATCTTAGAAATCAGGCAGAGGCTGTCCGAATCCATTAAGGCACTTAGCGTACACATGTGTAACAGACCTGTCATACTGGGTGAGGGAGAGGAGAGAACAATAATCCTTAAGCACTGGGAAATTACATAAAATTGAAGACGGTTTCATCCATTCTAAACAGTTAATGACATCTTAGCTCCTACATTTAACCCTCATTTTAAAGATGTTATTGTTCAACAGATAAATTAGCTAATGGCGAAGTCTTATCATATTTGTTAAGATCCTTTGGCCAAGCAAGAAATCTTTCTTTCATTATTCCTTTCTTTGTATTTTGAAACAATTATGAAACCATTTCAAATTTAAGGGGCTACCTTCACAGTAATATCATACAGATTAACAAAATTAGAATGTGGGCAGCAGTATGAAGATCTAGAGCTCTGAAGCAGTGTAAAATGCAAATAGCCATTTAGATAGGGGTCTGCAGCTTAACAGACAAAATAAATTTTGTTATACTGACAGGGTAATAATAAAGACAATAAAAAGGTGAGCATAGATTAAAAATATCCCCTACAAACACGGAAGAAAAGCTTGATTTCTTTTTCCTGCATATTAACATATAAAGGCAATTGATTTTCAGTGTAGATTCTCAGAAAATGCTGGAGCTTTGTCAGGAATTAATTCAGCCATTATGCTGCTAAGCTTGCTCAGACAAACTGTTGCATCTCTGGGTCTATTCTGGGTATTTGGAAATAAATGGAAACTTGGAAAGAGATCAGTGACTTCTGCTGTAGATCTCTGACATGACTTATAAGTACCCTTTTTCAGGTTATTGAGGTAGGAATGGGGAATTTTACCTTGGGTATATGAGCAAAAATGTATAGTAACCCCTTTGCATGTTCTGCTGAAAATGTTCTCTTTAAGTTATCAAACAGCAGTGGGTAATTTATCCTTGTACATGTTTCACTCTCTCCCAGGCAAGTAGTGATTGTGATATATGGTCATCATTTCATAGCTAATGTCATATGCAGAGATAGGCCCAAAAAGCAGACCAAAATGAAATTGCTGTGAAAATAAATTCCCCATGAGGAACCACTGGTATAGCTGATAGGAGCCCCGAATGATACAGAAACAACTACTGCTTCCTGAACACCTTCCTTACCCTGCAGATCTAGACCATACCTCCAAGGCTCTGACCGTACTTACTTCAAAAACCTCATTTTAAAGAATAGTTTAGTTTTGTGGGTGTTGTATTTGGACATGCACAAACACTCCCAGGTTATGTATGGATCTCCCTCAGGGCTGCAGGTGAATGCTACTCCTGGTGTTGTTTCCAAGTATAATGTAAAACCACAGGTATCTCACAAAAGAACTTACGAAGAAGCAGTGGCAGATAAATAGTCCTTCTGTTCCTACCAAAAATCTCTGGAAAACAGAAGTGAAACGTATTATGTGGTACTTTTGCTGACACACTCAACTTAAATGAAAAGAAAATCAACTGGACCTTTTAAGTAATGACACAAGAAGCTCTTAGTTTAGAGAATATATGCTATAAAACAGGGCTTTGTAAATATTTTCTCTACTTATTGCTTGACAGGAAAGACTCGGATTTGGCAAATTTTCATAGCAAAAAGTAAACATTGTGCTTGAATGTATACTATTACAGCTGTTAGTTAAAAACCACAGCAACTAATGATTCCCTATGATTTCCTTTTTAGGCTTTGTTAGGGTTCCTATGAATTCAGTGTTTTTGCTCACTTTTCAAAACCTTTTCTCTAAGCAACTATTGAAGGAGTCCCTCCCAGTGAACATCCTCTTCACTCTCTTGTTTCTCAGTCACAACACAGTTTCTTGCTTAGGTAAATTGATTTTCTTTGATTTCCATCAGAAACTGGAAGCTTTTCCCTTACATGGAGATAGGACTGGGCCATTTCTCACACTCCTTGATAGTAGCTGCCCATTAATTAATGGAATGTTAAGATATTCAGAGAATTTTACATTCATGTGTGATTTTTTGTGTTTGTTTTGTTTTTTGTTTTGTTTTTTTGCACTCATTTGGAGCTTTCTGCAATCCACAAAGTTGGCCTGGAGGGTGAGGATGGCTGCTGCTGCTGCTCAGAGCAGCAAGCAGTAGATTCAGTTCTATACTATATCTGCATAATGATGCTCAATGTCAAAGTAGCAAGTAGACAGCTCTGAATACTGGCTTTTTTTTTTTTTTTGCTAAATGTTTTGCCTGAAACTTCATTGGATGGGAACTGCTGAGTCACAGCCTGAACTACTGATTGAGTGTCTGGAGAAAAGACCTGGTCAGCCCTGGTAGCACAGATGAAGGCAGTTCTCTTCTGCAACTAAAAAAGGTGGATCTAGGTGCCATGCCTTTTAGACCTCATTTTAAGGGCTGACTGCCACTGAGAAAGCATCTCTTGCTGGAGATCCCACCTCTGTAAAATCCTCCTGTGAGCCTCGATCTTTGAATAGCAGTGAGCATCCTTTTTTTTTGTAACATCTTTTCATTGCTCATATCTGAGACTGGTCCTGCTACCTTTACACTTACATAAAATAATTTTCCAAGTATTAAATTGCCAGTATTTCTGTTTGCTTATGGCTGTGCTCTTTCAACTCTGTGGAAGCAGAGAGCTCTTTTCTGCATTGAGAAGTTGTCATTCTCCAGTGAGTCTTGGCACTGAGAAGTGTCAACAAATGGAAGAGCACTGAGGTGGTCCAGAAAGAACTCCTCAAATTGTCTGTATTAATCTGTTGGTTTGAGTTGCTGAAAGAAAAGTAGTTTACTCAGTACTTCCTTCCCATCTGTGTCTTAGAGCTCTCAAGCATTGCTTCTCCTTGTGCTTTTCTGTGATAGAAGAGTGATAAAAAGCAAAGTCACTCAATTTTTTTCTTTTTTCTTTTCCTGTTATGTATCATTCAGCAATCATACTATGAGAGAAGTAAATACATGAAATCAGAGGGCAGCTGTAGCATTCATTATCTCTTTTCCTCACGGAGTTCTCTCTGGCCTGAGTTAGTTAGAAGTGACTCTTGAAATACAGCAACAATTGAAGTTTAGGACAGTGGAGTGAGCCAGTACTGTCTTTTTCCTACGTATGAGAGTAACTCTTATTTCTGCCTAAATTTGGCACTGAAATATTTACAGCAGGTAAGAATTACAAAACAAAAGCCCATCATGTTATGACATATTGTAGTATATTATGATTTCTTGTACAGGGAATAACATTTTTTAAATCCATAAAATCACAACAAGCACTCTTTTAACTTCTATCTAGGGTAATATTACAGCACATCTTTTTTTATTTTTATTTTATTTTTTTTTCATTTTTTTTTACTCAGTTCCTAGAACTCTCCATGTCTGTCAGCTTCTTTGAGGAGACTCAGTACAAAATTCAGCAATTTCACATTTACAGTGAAAAACAGTGAAATCTTTCTGGGGAAAAAAAACAAACCCAAAACAAAAATGAAAACAAAAATGAACAGACATGTAGATTCTTCCTGATACTTACTCAGAAGCACTTACTTTGCACTGTTAAGTTACATCGGAGAATTGTCCACTGAACATTTAATAACATGGTGCTCCATACCAGGAATTCAGAATTGGACCAGAATAGTGTCAGTAACACAAACAACTTCTTCATGGCAGATCTATTTGGAGTTGTTATCTCAGTATTATACAGGCTGCATGTGCACACCAAGCAGATGCCTCAGGCTTTACTTACACAGGCCAGAACTGATGCTGGCATGAAGAGTGAAAGCGTACATGAATATCCAGGAAAATGATCTTGATCATTATCTAGTTTATGTGCCGATAGGGAGCATGCTTTTATTAGGTTAACTACTGCACGTGAACACGTCAATTGCAGCAGTGGAAAGAAATGCTCCCTTCCATCTCGAAACCAAAAATCCTGTGTCATTTCCTCTTGGATCTGACCTGCTGTGACTTATGCTCTGCCCTATTTGGTTACTTCAGTCCCACTGTATCTTGAGCTGTACAGATGCAGAATAGAAAGCTGAAGTACAAGAAACATTCACCAGGATTTTGTCTGCAATACTTTAATCTACAAGATGAGAGCGAGACTTACCCTAATATACTGAATGCATCATTTCAAGTAAAGTCTTGGCAACAGTTTAGACACTTTTTCTTGAGAAGATTCTGGTAGAGCTATGGAAAAAGTCAGAAAAAATCTTCTATTGTCATTCCACAATGGATGAACATATTTAATATTACTCTCATGTTTATATCCACTGTCTAGATATTCCAGTGAGAAAAGTGCAGGCAGACAGAAGAGAGAAATCTGTTATCTCATGCAGTTTTCTTTGCTTGTGCAGTCGGTAGAGTTTAAGATGCTTTTTTTTTTTCTTTTTTTTTTTTCTTTTTCCCATAAACAACAAATTCAGTTAAGAAATAGCATTTTGGATCCTGCTCTCTTTGACTCATCTAGTGGATCTGAGTCCAGATGAGTCTCTCTCCAGCTGGAGAAATCTGAGTATTATGAGCTCTGTGAATCACTACAGGCTTTCCTCATTTGACTCCAGATTCACCCAATTTCAATTCTTTGGACACAGACCAGTTCATCAACAATGTGAAGTAAAGGGTGGAGGCTTTCTCTGATGTGGTGCCTGGCTGTTGAGCAGTTAGTCATCTAGAGACTGACAAAAGACTTACCAAGAAAGCTGAAATTAAGAAATAAGATTGAGTACTAGTTCTTTCCAATTATTCATTAGAGAACACTGAATATACTACCAATCCTTTCCTGAAACAGGCTATTATGAAAACAAGCAATTTTTCCAGACAAACCAATCACATTTACTATCATTTTTGTGCAGTATTAATGACATCCATATCATGAAAGAGATCAGATTATGAATTGAGAAACATAAAGCATTCATTTTAGCATGAGTTTCTAGAATGACTGTTACCATGGATCCTTTGGCATAGTGTATGTTTCACATTTTTATTTTTTTTTTTCAGGAGTGTATTCATCTTCAGTGGTGGAGATCAGCCAGCGGAACACAGTCACTGGAGAAATACAAGCAAATCACTCTGCTGAAGTTTATATGACTCTTCATCAAATGTATAGAGGGTCAAGGTAGAGAGCTCTTCTGTCTTACACCCGTCAGCTATGTGAAACTGCACTAGATACTATTTCTCTGCTTGCTAATAATCAGGATTTATTTTATTTTCTTCAGTGCTGTATCCTCTAGAAGAAATGAATTTTGTAACAGGCTCCACTTATAACCTTTGTTGGAAATCTTGTTTGTGTTTTCTGTCAGAGCATCATTCAAAAATACAGTAGCTTGGGGAAGATCCCTCTATATCACGCAGTACTATCCAGACAAGGACATGACTCTTAATAGAAGTTTTCTGACATTTCCAGGGAAATCTAGAACAATGTCCAACTCCATCTCCTCACAACATTTTTATTGATTGAAACTGCACAGAAGGGGGAATAAATTGATAAATGTATGCTCCTGCAGCATCTATAGCTCTTAGTGTAAAGTGGATGTATTTTTATATACAGAAGGCTCAATACTGTATATTTGAAATAACTATTTATCTTATTCTAACAGTATCTTATTTGATGTTGTTATACTAACATTGCACCGTGTAGAACTGTGCTACTTCTGTACTGCTCATCACTGTCAGCCAAATCAGTACCAGTTAGAATCTAAGCTGCTATGAAAATGTACTTTGCTCTTATTGTGTTCATGCCTAATCAAGTAGGATGAAAGAGTAATCCCCAACCAGTACCAGTTCAGATTTATGTGAGGCTTGACAATAGATAACCATCAAAATGAATCAATTGGCTTTAACTGTTTGCAGTCATTCACAATGGAATGTCTTATCAAAACATCTAACACTGACTACCTCAACTTAATTTGTTTCCTGAAATTAAATCTGATTCACAGTATTGAAAAACCTGGTGATTCACAAGCCGAAGTTGTTCTTGTACTAAGTCAACTGTACTACACAGTTCTCACACACACAAGAAAAATGCAGCTAGTGTTAAAATACAGATTAATTTCATCTAGATAAGTGTGTTTCTATCAGATTAACAAACTGTACTCCTGGAAGACATAGAATAATATCCTGAGAAGTCTTTAATTCTAAATGTAGATTCCCGAATATCTAGACATTTTTAAAACCTGAATGTAGGCTCCCAGCTCACTGCATTGTCTAACATCTGATACTTATGTGATTTGCTTTCCAGTCAAATCCTGACCTCGAGGCAAATGCTGTGAGGTAAGTTATCCAAGGGATCAAGAACCTAGTTTCAAACATCTTATCCCTGCTTTATAAGTAAAAAAAAAAAAGTGTATCTTCCAAAGTGTTGCAGAACTTATGCAGAAAGATGCTTAAACATCAACAGATCTCTGTTGTAAATTTCCTCTGGAAAAAAACAAACAAACAAACAAAAAAAAGTAGTTTCAGCTGAATTGGTGTATCTCATGGCCAAGACCTGATTCTTCTCTCTTCACCAGATGCATTTGCTTACCCAAATACTACATCTCTTGTACTCTCACACAATGTCCTATTTTCAAATGGCTGATTCTGAAACAAAGTTAAGGTCACTTGCTCTGGCACTGCAGAGAGCCCACGGATCATACCTGGGGTCCAAGGCAGTACTGATGCAGATACCCATCGTTTTATATCATCCTTCATGAAGAAAATTAGTCTTTAACCAGAGAAGCACTAAACCTCTTCTATCTTGCAAATTTCTTCTACCTTCTCTTTTTCTTACTGATAAGGGTGGGCTTGTTAGGGAAGTAAAGGTTGGGGGTAGCTTGGGATGTAGCAGTCATTATATGGTGGAGATTCAAGTTCTTGAGTGGAAGAAGTAAACCAAAAAGAAGGATTTCTAGCCTGGGCTTCAGGAGAGTCAACTTCAATCTCTTCCAGGACCTTCTTGAAGCTATCCTATGGGCTAGGGTGTTAGAAGGTAAGTGGGCCTGCGAGCGCTGGTCAGCATTTAAACAATGCTTTTTCCATGCTCCGGTTTGTGACTGCCCAGCTCTCCATTGCTGAATGGCAGCACAGCCT
>VXAB01010408.1:241212-268326 GCA_013399175.1 Odontophorus gujanensis | reverse complement strand
CTCTCTCTCTCTCTCAGCGTTGCCCTCTCCTGTAGCTGCTGTTAGACAATCAGCCCATGCAGTAGCTGATCCCTAGAGCACTGGTCACACCTTGCTTCCACACTAGGACCTGCAAACCTGAATTTAATAACAATATAAGACAGATTGCAGTGTGAGACTCAGTAGCATACAGGTACCAACCAGTTTCCATGTGAATGCCCTCTTTTATGCCCTTTTTTTTTTTTCTTTTTTTTTTTACCTCTTTTCCTAGGTTTATCTTTCCTAGATCCATCTTGATTCCCTTTTCTATATATTTGTTTCTACCATTTCCTATACTCTTGCAGCCCCATTTAATTTATGTGGCTTCCAAGGGAGACATTTTCCCTGATGACCAACCTTTGTGGGTGTCCTTGCCAGGAAAAACAACTGCATCATTTTCCTATGGTGGCCTCTGAAGTAGAGAGTTCAAAGCACTCCAGTTTGCATTTCTTTAGCTTACTGTTTGTGGTCATTAGTCAGTAAATCAGATAACAACAATTGTTATCACTTAATTAGGATAGTCTAGAGGCCACATAAACAAATTCCATTGGACAACTAAAGCCAATTTTTGCAGGACTTAGGTTCCTCATCCAAAACTGTGGTTCTTGATACCCCTTTCCACCATGACCACTTACATGATTTCTCTGTCTCTGCTCTGCACCAATACTTGAGTCCAAAAGTTTCACAAATTAAAATTGTCATTTTTTTTTCTTGAAAATTTGTGTTTATTAGACATGTTCAGTTCACTGTCATTAAACTGAAGCAAGAGATTTGACCATTTCTTTCAGTATCATACCATATCTTTCCCCTAAGCAGTGCTTCAGGTGATGAATTATTTTAGTTCAGGTTTAACTGCAAATCAACTTCCCCTGAAAGTTATCTAAGCCATAAAGAGAGTGGATATAAGAAAAAAAATTCGTCTTTTTAATGTAAGTTTGATCAGACAGCTTCTTGTAGAATGACTTGTTTTCGGTTTCTCCCATGTGGAGTATGTGTTTACACATCTTGACCCCTCACCCTTGCAATCATTATGTAGAGAAACTGGTCAATTCCTTGGAACTATTATTTTATTGTGGGAACAGATGCCTAGAAAATGGATAATGGAACTCTGGTATCAAAGCATTTAAGTAGTTGATGTAATTATGTCTTGTTACAGAAATAAGGATAAAAAGGCATAATCTAAGTTACAGATTTAAATAAACTTAATGAATGAAACTTAGTTATTACTATCCTCTGGAAAATAATTGTCTGTAGTATATGTTCCAAACAGTGACTGAATTTTCCTTTTATATCTGAACTTTCATTTGGAGAGTGGTAGAATTCGGGAAGTTACTTTTTAAAATCAGAAATCATAGTTTCATCTATAAAATAGATTGTACAATTAAGTGGTTTTCTAGGTTCAACTTTTGGAGGATAAAAATAGTGGACTACATATTCTTAGATAATCTGAACTGAATTTCAGGGCCAATTTCTCAAACTCCTTTTTGAAAACTAAATTCTAATTTGAAGTGCCCTCCTCTTCTCTTCCCAGCAGTGTGATTTTTATTTTTTGCTTTCAAATATCAGTGTTTTAAAAATATATAGAAAAGCAGTCATGGAGACATTCTTACTGATTGCTGATCATTTGTTATTGACATGTGGACTTAGGGAGACATGTCTTGAATATATGTCAATTACTGAAAGTATTGGTTTAACATTAATATTGATATTTAATGCTCATAGAATCGATTATAGCTCGTTTAACTTTTGTTGTTACTGTTTCTTGGAAATTCTGAATAGATTTTTCATACTTAACTGTATTTTTCTTAGCTAATTTTTTATTGCTTTTTCTTACCTGTTTATCTTTTTTCCTTGTCATTTGACTTAAAAAAAAAAACAACAACAACAACAAAAAAGTATTTTATATTTCATATGTATATTTTTTATTTTTTATTTAGGTTCATTTTTTTTTCTTCAGTGTAAAATGTATCCTGGTGTATGAATTCTACCCTTGCAGGGCTCCTGTGCCTTTCCTGCTTCAAATTGCACAGGGATTTCAAATGTATAGAAATGAAGCTTGTGTGACATTCCAGTTTTCTCTTTTGTTTATCTACACGATTAACTGCTTCATCAGTTGAAATGGCAGAGTAGGAAAACAACTCAAAACAGAGCAGCTGTTACTTACCTGGTTACTATAAATTTCAAATTTTGAGACATTTATTGAGCAACTGGCATCATTCAGTCTTGTTTTAAAGATATTGATATGATCTCATCTGTAGAATGTATTAAATTATTGAAGAGAAAAAGAGTGAACGAATTCTTAGCAAATGCATTCCATTCACTAATATTCTTTCTGAGATATGAAAAAACACAATCTTTGTTTACGTGGAAATTTGTATTGTGCAACTGTATTTGATTTGCAGTTCTGCTCCACAAATAGAATGGTGAACAATATTATGTAGTACACTGTGCCACCATGAATTCTCTAGTGTAATATAAAGTTCTCTTTAATAGTCATGACATTTTATGCTAATGGCATAAATACTATTTAAATTGAAGGCTATTTTAACGGAGGCTTGTGTGATTAATTGACCTCAGTCACAGCTGCTCATTAACTCACTCCATGCAGAAAGATGGGGCAAAGAGCGAGGAAAAGATAATACAAAGAAAATTAATGGATTGAGATAAAGATTATTTCATAAATGAAGGCAAGGAGGAACAAAACAAACATCTGTTGCAAAGAAAGTAACTTATTGCCTACCTCAAGCTGAATGATCCCCAGACATCCTCCAAGCAGCAGCTACCTTGTCTCACCTTTCTTCCTTTACTCCATGTTCTCCATGTTTGATTTCGGTTAATAAAGTAGGTAAGAAGAGGGATAAAAAGTGATGATGGTTAGAGATATATGAAAAGTTGCAACTGTCTTTGCTAATTCAACACTGTTTTCCATTATTTCCATTTGGTGTACTTACAATCAGTCAGTGCAGATTAAAATGAATGATTTCACATGTTTCTCAGTACAGTTGGTCATCAGATCTTGCTGACCATCAGCAATGCAGTATTTTAGTCTTGGAGTCTTGCTTTAAATCTGCTTTGAGTTTATATGATGGGTTTATGTGTTATTTTCTTCTAGTTAGGGCTTACTCTCTTTGAAAATGTTTCAGTTGTCATTATATTAGAACTGTTCATTCTTCAGCTTACAAAGGCAGATGAAAATACAAAGACAAAGGCAAATAAAAAAGAAAGCACAGAATGAATATGAGATAATTACATTGTACTTCAAACGGGGAAGAAATTCATTTCATATAAAGATCTGAGCTCTATATTTTGATTCCAATCTGCATGGTCCTAATAATTTTTCTTCTTACCTAACACACTGTTGGAGAATAGAATTTAATACATAACAGTGTTGTATATAAACATAACTCAGATTTGAAAATGACCGTTCTATTAAAAGATTTCTGTAAGTCATTACAAGTTGACTTTTCATAAATAATCTCTCTAAAAAGTTCAAGAATACAAAAACAAAACGAAAAATGAGATCAATCACCTAAATTCCAAAATTAACCACAATGAAAAGGAGAGCTGCATATATATAATTAATAGTGTATGAGAACATTTAATAACCACAGAATATACATTATGCACTTTCAGTATGACTAGAAAATTAGATGAGAGGTAAGGTAAACTAAATCCTGAGGAACTGGCAAGGCATACACAACATGTCTGTGTGAATTTTCCTGCATATTTGCAAAGACGACCTAAACTTCAATTATGAGTATGGTGTTAATCCTTAAAAGATAGTTCCAATCATCTTGGTTTTTTTAGGGGGCATGGAGGCATCTTTGTTGGATATTTTATCTAAATTTATCATTTTCTACCTGAAATTTAATATGAATAATCATTTGTATGCTAATCTTTAATTTTCCATCTGTTCCATAATTCTGAAAAAAGCTAGCATTAGACATATTTTGAAATAAATCTCTTTAAACACAGAATTTGTATTTAAAATGTTTCAAGTAAAATAATATAGAGTGTTTTCATACATTTTAGTTCCAGTAGCCATCAAAATAGATTACCTTTAAAAAGATGAATAAGACTTTTTCGTTATGGCTTGGAAGCACCTGGATATTTGTAATGAACATTTTGTGTTACAAAACATAAATTTACCTGATGTAATTAGTGAAGATAGATAAATTTACAGATTTTCTATGTTAAAAAACAAAAAAAAAATGTTTGTCATGCCCCTGATACTTTATCTTTTCATGTTACATTCTGATCAAGTATTCATACAATTATCAAAATGAAGTAAAATGTATATGTTTATAGTGGATATAAAGTGTGGACTATACTATAGACTATTGGTTAGGTCTGAGGGAAAATTTCCTAACCTTTAGCAGATAATTAATTTAGCTGCTGACTGATTAAAAGTGCAGTGGATTGTATAAAGAAGTTAACAACTCTCAGCAGTAACCTGTTCCCCATTGGTATGCCTCTAACTGTATTTATTTTTGTGATAATTAAATAAAAACTAGACCTGTGTAAGCTCCCACAAAATGCAACAAATATGAAAATGCAATCTATCATGTTTGTATGAGTTTTGTTGCATATTTTATGATTTTGTTTTCTTCCTGTTTGGTCATGACAGGTTTTCTTCATTATGATCATTTTATAGCATGTGGTATGAGCTTGCATACTGAAATTGGACAAAGAGTGTATCAGAAGCTCATTGTCAGGAAACAAACTTGACAAGAGATTGTCAATTTGTGGCTTACAGATTATTTTGTTTAGGTGAATAGCTTTTCTCTATATTGAGGAAAAAAAAGTAACTAAAATGGACAAGCTTAAACTTGAATGTAGACAAGAAGCAGTATTTCAGTGTTTGTAGGAGATACACGTTGTCTTTTTAAAATAAATAAATTAAAACTCTCCTACTTAGTACTCTTACTTCTTAGGGCCAAATATGGCAGTTAGCTGGAACACTTTCTCATGTTAATAACTATTCATGAGAGTAGCACAGATAAAGACTCCACCATCTGGCTCATAAACAATGTATTACCTGAAAAAGATGGGGCAATCACCGTGAACACCAAAGCATGATATGTAGGCCCTTAAGAACATTTCTTCAGGGCTACTTTCTATAATCAGTCAAATAACTCAACAACCACACAAGAAAAATACATAAAACTTTTAGATTTTTAATATTTTTATTTTATTTTTATGTTTTTGAGTTGTATTTGTCTTCCTGTAGAAACAGGAATGGTAAGGTAAAAGAGTTTGAAACAGACATTGGTAAAATGTAAGTTCTTTCTAGTATCCTGAATTTTATTCCTGATTTTTATCAGAGTTTTTCTGTTGAATTTTTTTTATTANTTTCTTCCTGTTTGGTCATGACAGGTTTTCTTCATTATGATCATTTTATAGCATGTGGTATGAGCTTGCATACTGAAATTGGACAAAGAGTGTATCAGAAGCTCATTGTCAGGAAACAAACTTGACAAGAGATTGTCAATTTGTGGCTTACAGATTATTTTGTTTAGGTGAATAGCTTTTCTCTATATTGAGGAAAAAAAAGTAACTAAAATGGACAAGCTTAAACTTGAATGTAGACAAGAAGCAGTATTTCAGTGTTTGTAGGAGATACACGTTGTCTTTTTAAAATAAATAAATTAAAACTCTCCTACTTAGTACTCTTACTTCTTAGGGCCAAATATGGCAGTTAGCTGGAACACTTTCTCATGTTAATAACTATTCATGAGAGTAGCACAGATAAAGACTCCACCATCTGGCTCATAAACAATGTATTACCTGAAAAAGATGGGGCAATCACCGTGAACACCAAAGCATGATATGTAGGCCCTTAAGAACATTTCTTCAGGGCTACTTTCTATAATCAGTCAAATAACTCAACAACCACACAAGAAAAATACATAAAACTTTTAGATTTTTAATATTTTTATTTTATTTTTATGTTTTTGAGTTGTATTTGTCTTCCTGTAGAAACAGGAATGGTAAGGTAAAAGAGTTTGAAACAGACATTGGTAAAATGTAAGTTATTTCTAGTATCCTGAATTTTATTCCTGATTTTTATCAGAGTTTTTCTGTTGAATTTTTTTTATTATGTAATTTATATACTGACATAAAGTCTCAGTTGTATCTTAAATATGGCAATTTTGACTTTGGTCCTTTTTCCCGCTTCTTGTATATTTCCCTGGTGTCCTAGTCCCAAGCATTCAGGATCTTGCAGATGAGAATGAAGATTTTTGATTAAGTGTTCCATAAGACAGTACAGGAATGTGGTGTACTCTCAGTTTCTTCTATTTCTGAATATATTTCTTATGATCCTGTGTAAGTGTTGTATATTCCTGAGGGTTGGTGGCTTTATGCTCAGGTATGTTCTAATGCTGAAGCCAGAAGGGCATGCATTATATGCAGTCTGCCATAACCTGTGATGATGAAGTGTGCTATCTGAGCCTGGTATAGATAGTAGAACACATATTTACATAAAATATTAACTGTCATATTTCAGCATCCTATATTTAGGAGCAGTACTAAATTGTAATGTGCCAACCAATTTACAGGCTCAAATGTTTAAACAAAGGAGACGATGTTACAGATAAAACTCTTCAATATATTTTCATTTGCCAAATTCACGTAAACCTCGTTCCAGGTTGTCAGCCAAGTATTATTTGTCTAGCCAAAATTTTTAGCAGCAATGGAAATTGTTATGGGTCAGTTTATTTGGGCTTCTTTGGGAAGGATATACATAAAATGAAGGTGTAAAGCAATAATTTATTGCCTAACATACAACAGATAGGTAGGATGTAACAAGCTCTTAGGCTAAGCATTAACATGCTCATTTAGATGCTTTGGCTATGAGGC
This sequence comes from Odontophorus gujanensis, assembly GCA_013399175.1. Lineage (NCBI taxonomy): Eukaryota > Metazoa > Chordata > Aves > Galliformes > Odontophoridae > Odontophorus > Odontophorus gujanensis. The sequence goes on along the minus strand of VXAB01010408.1, from coordinate 261,447 downwards.
AGCTTATTCCAGCATCCAGCCACCATCTGGTGAAGAACCTTTCCCTAACCCCCACCTGACCCTCCCCTGATGCAGCTCTATGCCATTCCTCTGTCACCAGAGAACAGAAATCAGCATCTGCTCCCCTCGTGAGGAGCTGTAGACCACCAAGAAGTCTCCCCTCAGCCTTCTCTGTTCCAGGATGAACAAGCCAAGGGATCTCAGCTGCTCTATGCATCTTCTCGTCTCCACTAGTATCACTGATACAGGTAATGCTGGTGACTGAGCAGTTTGAGCCCGGACCAACGAGTCTCTGTCAGTTTTTTTTCTTCAATGCCTTTTGGTACTACATGTTTTTGAATCCTTGAGCTGTTAATGATCAATAACCCTACCTCTGTCTCTATTTTACTTTATTTCCCAGCTGCCAGGGCAAAGTTCTGCAACTGTGTCATATTACAGTTGGGCCTTGCATCTTTGGTGCATGATTGAGGATATTGAATAGGTTGAGAAAGGCCGGTAGCTGAAGTTGCAGAGAGAAAGGGTGACAAGATACAGATTATGAATAGATAGACTCTGTCTGTATGTATGTCACTGGCATATAAGTGCTTCATTTGCCATCTTACTAACTTCAGATCTACCTCTGAGTGTGGAACAGAGTGAGAATAAGAATGGCTGTTTTAGCACTGTTGACAAAGGCTTTTTGGCTTAGGTTATGATCTTTAACAGCATGCTTTAGACTTTTCATTCAGAGTACATTTGGATATTTTCAGTAAATTATTTTACCACTGTCACCAGCTGGGCTGTGAATGTCACAGAGCAGTATAAGGACAATTACAACTTATGCTTTCCTACCAATCAATGACAGCAAAGGACTATTGAAAGTCTTCCATTTCGGGAGAATGCCTGGACTCCAAATCATGCTCCATCTAAGCTAACTGAATCTTGAAACTGTCTTGTAGCTAGGTTTTGAAATTATATCAAAAAAGAAAAGCTTGTTTGTAGTCAGTAGTTAGCCAGAGTCGGCCTGTACAGGTTGCAAGTTTCTCATACATGCTGGATGTTCTAAAGAGTTAAAGAAGGAAGGAAAATGTAATTCCTGAATATATTACTGGTGTTTTCTTCAGGACAACAATTTTCTCTTGTGGTCCAGAAAAAAAAAGACTTGAATGATATCTCATATGTAAGACAAATTGTCATCTCAGTATCTACTGCTTTTTTTTTTTTTTTTAAAGATAAAATGACTTAAATCATAGAGAAGATTGGGGTATTTTTGACAAGAGAAGTACAGATTCTTGTGGTCTGCTGTGATTGTTTTAAGTTGTGTGCTTGTGCTTGTATCACATATTCATAGTCTGGCAAAGGAAGAGTCCATCTGTGGTTCCAAGGATTCAGCTGGTGAAAGTATAGGAAAGAAAATTAAATAACGTTGACATAATAGTTCAATTTCATAGAATACTACAGCACTTCATTATCAAATCCATCTGCACATTAATTTACAAAACACAGCCAAGACGTTCCCCACATTATTAAATCAAGGAAGCCATTTTACCTATGGGTTCATTCTGGGTGCGCTGTGATTGAGTTCACCAACACAGAGCCTACTGGGGAGTGAAGTTTTTCTGCTTTTGTTTTAAAGCATTTGTCAGTGAATAATTTTAAAGAATTTGAAAGTATGTAAAGATTTTGCAGTGTATCCCCGACAGCGAAATGAACTAGTGGTATTTTGGTAGTAAATCTGAACCTGCAAATTTGTATCTATTTCCTTCAAAAAAAAAAAAAAGAAAAGAAAAAAAAAAAACAGCTTTTTATGGTTTAAGAAAAGATACTGTAAAATACGTTGATACATTGGTTGATCCAGAAATAATGCCTCCTATTTATTTCCATGGAAACTACAATAGGTACAAAGACTATAAGAACACTGTTTGACAGCACAAAATCTCAGCTATGAAATGGTATTTTCAACACAGTATCTACCATTAGTTATGCATTTTTACCAGCAATGAACAGGAGCCCAGATGCCACACACGTAAAAATCTGCACCAGCAGAGGCAATCCTTTGTCATCAGTGCTGAAATGTGTTATCCACCACCTCACTGTACTAATATCCATGGATTAGTTTCCATAACTGTTCAGCAAAATATAATCAATGCCAATGGGTGCAAGTTTTTCTTCATGGAGGGATTCAATGACACACCTTTAACAGAATATTGGTGGGAAAGTTCAACCTCCACTGCCATACCACCATCATCTGCCTCTGATGTCATGGGTAAATAATAAAACAGGAGGCATTACTTTTGGAGCAACTCTTGCAGAATAGAGGTGTAGAGAAGTACAATTTCCTTTAGGCGTATTAAAACATGCTTGTGGGCTAGGGTCTTAGAGAATAAGGATGCCAGTTAGAGCTGGTCAGGATTTAAACAGCACTTCTTCTAAGCTCAGAATCACTGCATCTCTGTAAGAAAATAGGCAAGGGTGGCAGGAGACCAGTTTGTATGAGCAAGGAGCTCGTGTATAAACTCAAAGGGAACAGAAAGCTCCATGAAATGTGGAAAAAGGTTCTGACCACTGGGGAAGAATATAGGAATGTTGCCAGGGCCTGCAGGGATGAGATGAGGGAGGGCCAAAGCCAACCTGGAACTGGATCTGGCAAAGGAGATAAAGGATAATAAGAAAGGTTTTAAGTATGTCAACAGTAAAAGAAAGACTAGGGAAAATGTGAGTCCTCTACTAAATGAGGCAGGTGTTCTAGTAACGGGGGATGCAGAGAAGGCAGAAATACTGAATGCCTTCTTTTCTTTTGTCTTCACCTGGGAACTCCCCTCTCGGGACTCCTGGACCTAAAAATCTAAAAATAATGATTTTGTCTTAAGGCACTAAAATTCGTTGAGTTGATAGTAGTCTATTTAAGCCACAGTTCTTTTAATCATGAGTTCAAACACTGTGGTCAGACTGAGCATAATTTGAGATAAGTTGATTTCTACTACTGAGATTTATTCTGTGGGTAAACTCATCATAGTTTGTGAAGATTGGGAATCATTTTTCAGACTGGTTTTGCAGAGCAGCCTAAGTCTCAGATTTTTATAAGTAATTATGTAATTCTGCCAAAGTTCATGAAGCGTTTGGACATCACTCAGAAATGTGGCTTGATTATTAAGGTGTTCCTGTAGGAGGTGAAGTGAACTCAGTGATCCTTGTGGGTCTCTTTAAATTCTGAATATTCTGTGATTGTATGATTACTATTTCCTCTTGTCTGCTAGATTCAACAAGGACATTTTTCTTAGATAGCTCTAAGACAGGCAGTTTCTACCAGATGATGTCCTATTAGTCTATGACTAGAGAATACTTGAATCAATTCAGAAGTAGACAGTATGTTTGTACATGTAGATATACAAAATAACTGTTATTCCTTTTATTATTCCCTTTTAGTCCTATCACTCATTCCACAGCTACTATATGAAAATACAGACAGTAATCATTAAGAAGGGTATTATAAGAATGTTAGAATGTTTTCCTACAGATATTGTGAAGAAGTAAAAATAGCATGTTATTCTGCTTCAGTTTATGAAAAACAAAAACAAACAAACAAAACCACAACATGCTCCACCTGCACTTCTTGACAATCAAAATATAGTATCAGTTTATGGAATCACTACTTTATGGAAGGTGAAATGGAGAAGGGTCCCTTTTGAGTTCTAAATACTCGAAGCAAGTTTCAAGGACTCACTTAGACATTGAAGAGAGTATCTGTTTTTTCATGGTTCTGTTTGTACTGTAAGATAATATTTTTTACTTCAAAAGAATCAGTTCCCTTGAAATTTGACTTTTATTTTTTCCTTTTTTTTTCTTTTCAATTTCAGTATCTATAAATAGAAGCTCTTGACATTTAGCATCATTCTCTAACCTTGCACTTTATATAGAACTCTCTGTGATTTCAATTGTGTATATTGAATTAGACTAGGATAGACGGGTTTTCATTTATAAAAAGGTGGTGACAATATTAACTGCTGCTGCTATCAAGGCTACTAAATCTCTTTACATTATAAAATGCTTTAAAAAATATATCAGGATTAAATTGTACAATTTCTAGACTGTCCATAAATTGAGGTGCTGTGAATGTGTGAAGGTAAATAAAGTGAATTCTACACATCACTTTTTGAATCTGATCAAATAGTTGGAAAAATGCTGATTGTTTGTGTGATGAACTCTTTGAGCCATGGTGACATCCAGTGTCTAACTAATACTAGTTAAAATTACAAAAATATCATAATCACCTTCTGTAGTTATCAGTGAGCTATTTACTTCAATCTCGCTCTGATTTTCCCATATTTTTGCCTTAAAGAGAACAAACTTGTTCATGACCATTTTTCTGTCATATATTGAGTCGATGAATCTGTGTCCAAAATTTCTGTCACTGATGTCTGTTCTTGACTCTTTTTGAGATGAGTTATGCTACAAAATCTTTCTGGTGTTCCCAGAAGTGCTTCTTAAAAGGAATGTGTGTGCTAAAGGAGAAAGAGCATAAAAATATTTAATTTTGGAAGGTGGTAAGGTGTTTGTTTGTTTGTTTTCTTTGTTTTCTTTTTTTTCATACCCTTGTGAAACCATCAGTGACATTCCTGAACTGTTGCAAAGTGTGATCCCTGAATGTATGGAAGTTCAAATGGGTGAAGGTTTTGACTGAGAGATGGATGATGAGAGTTGACCTGGTAAAAATATATATTCAATTGCAACAAAAATAGAATTAGTGGAGATTCATTTCTTTATCACTTATTTCTTCTGTGTATGTTAAATATGATATGGTATGATGGTAATAGTAAACTCTAGTCTATATCATTTATCAGAGTTGAAAACATAATCATTTGATTTATCATACCTATGAGAAAGTTACATTCTTATGATGTCTTGCTGTAAAAATGCCAGTTTATAAATATACAAATACTATAGAAGATACCATTTTATGACATATTGAATTTTTCATAACAGGTATTAAATTGCTTTTTTGATTTTTTTTTATTTTTTAGTGGATACAACCATACACAGCTGCCATACATTGAAGAGAATACAGATTTAGACCCTCCAAAATCCCCCTTGATGTTTTGCTGTTGGTTATCTATTTTGTATTTTGCAAGAAGCGGCAAGATACAGCTAACATCTCTGAAAGTGTTGCATGTGGTTACCAGTGAAACATTTATTTCCAGTAAATAGGAGCTGTTACGGATAATGCTGGATAATGCTCATATCCCGTCTGAATAGGGATTTTGTGCCTCAGGCCTTGCTTTTAAAGCTTTACATAGTTACAGAATACTGAAGACCCTTTAGCCCTAGAAACCCTGTTATTTGGAAACTGCCTTATTTTCAGACTCTACTCTGTAGCAACAAATGGAATCATATTTTTCTCAGAAGTGTAATCAAGTAGTTTAAACCTAGAATACTGTAAACTAAAATAAAATACTATACATCTAGCAAATGAGGGCATTATAAGATAGCTATATACAAAAGTTTTTGTTTTCTAAGCTAGAAAACTTTATAAAGTTTCATAATTGATTTTTTGCTGAAATATATATAAATATATGTTTTTCACGCATTGACTTGAATGCTTTGCACCTTCTGAAGTTCCTTTCTGTGGACATTCCCTTCAATTAAGCAGATTCCTTCCTAGTCTGAAGAAGAGTAATTAACTTTTGGGGCGAATTCAAGTATTAATTGGGATTACTATTACAGAAAGGAATGCAAACAAGTATGCTAATCATAGAATCATAGTGGTTGGAAGGGACCTCAAGAGATCACTGAGCCCAACTCCCCTGCCAAAGCAGGTTCCCTACACCAGGTTGCACAGGTAGGCATCCAGGTGGGTCTTAAATATCTCTTGAGAAGATGTTCTAATTTGCATGAATTCAGAATTAAATCAGGTTTTGTTTTTGGATCACTGGAAAATGAAGGATGTGTTATATATGTTCATTGCAAGTAGGGAGACTGATGAGATGTCATTTCATTTTACAGAGTAATAAATACTGAACTGTAGTAGGTAATTTTTGGTGCATTTGATGGTTCATTAATTTTTCCAAGTTTTTGCTGCAGACTTAAGCTAGATTTGTTTGATGGTGTCAAGAGAGTGCAGACAGCTGACCACCTAGAATCTCTGCATGATCTGTTTTCAGCAAGTAGTTGAACCTGTCTTAAGCATGGGAATGTATGTACTGTCTAAAAATGCAAAAGAATCGAGCATTTTATAGTCTGTTTGTTAAAAAGACTTCACAGAGTTGTTTTCTCCACTGCTAATGGAAGGTAATTTAGATCAGTATTTAGTTTATGTACTTATAATTAAAAAAAATTTCAATTCATTCTAATTTCTTTAATACTGATTTATTTTATTTTTTTTCTTCGGGATATAACCAGAAATTAGTTTAAGCAAGGACTAATCAAGAAACTCATAAGAGATTGCATGTGATAAGATTTAAACGTTTGTTGTTAAAGGGCAGCTGTAAATAATAATTCCACTTTACTTTTTGTTGAGATGGGCCTGCAGTAAAATATATATTTTTATTTTTTTAAAGAGAAATACACTTTTCAGAACTCTACAAATACAAGCACAAAAGTAAGAAATGATTGTGGGTTGTGATAAAATGTGATTATGAAATTATGAGCTGGAATGTGACAATAGTGTTGGCTCTGACTCAATGTTTAGTGATGAAGAGAGATTGTTTAGCTGACTTTTGCAAAAGAACAGTCTATGGGCAGATCATGAAGTGCTTGCTCAGTTTGCACTCAGGCAAGACTTTCCTTTCAGCTGTCAATGAGTGGGAGTACATGATAATTGAAAAGGAAATATGCAACAGTTTGGTCACAAGTGTTTCACATGATTCAAAAAGGACACTGAAAAGTAAATAAATGGAAGCACGGTACTCAATAAATGAGAAAAATTAGCACATGCAAAGAAGTATCTGTACTCTGCTTTACATAGGTGCAACTCCATGTAAATTTTAGTTCAGCTTATTAACACTTGCTAGATTTCCTGACTTTTCAAAAATTATAAGAACTGTTTTTAAAATATTTGCCACTTGTCATTTTTTTATATTCACGTTAAATTGTTCAGTCTGGAATTTAGTCCTCATATTGACTTCTTTTCTCATCAGTTTCAGTGATACTGTTCATCTATTTGAAAACTAATGATGATGAAAATGCTTCTTTATCTATCTTAGAATAAATAAACAGTCCTAGATTGCTGAGTTTCAGGAGGTGTTATCTGAGGATAACTTTTTGAGAAGTTCCTGTAGTGTCGTATTATTAAATATAGATCTGGTACTGAAAAGATAAAACATTTGAGACAGATGTGCAGAAAAAAGTCAAGTTGAAATTTGTGGAAGACATTAGGAAGACAAAGTAGACTGAGTACTGATTGAATGGGTGAAAGAAGAGAAGGAAGGATGAAAAGAGGGGTCCTCTGTTATGACAGATAACAGACAGATAAAAAGGGAAAGGCTGGGTTATTTTCCAAAAGAGAGATTGATGCTGTTGTACAAGGAACCATGATGTGTACTTCAATGTTTGAGGAATAGGATAGATAGACAAGACCGGTAGTGAGACAAAAAAGCAGCAGGTAAAGAAGTTCTGAACAGGACAAAAATTAATTTAGTTATGTATGTGTGCACATGAAATAAACTGCATACTCCATATGCAGTTTGTCATTGTATGTCATTTCCTAACTTTGTTGTTTTTGAGAGAGTTATAGGAGTTTAAAGCATGCTAGAAAAAGAAAACTGTTTGACTATGTGGTGTTACAGGACACCCACTTAGGACATCAGCATGATTAACAGTTCTGGGTCCATGACACAGTTTTCTGCTATTTAAGAAATAATTCCATTGATGACAACAGTCTGTGGCCTCCTATGCACTCCCTATAGAATTACACATGAAATTTACGTTTCTGTTGAGTATTAAAAGGTAGATTTTAGTTGGAATAAGTTGTCTTCTGTAAGTCAAGAAGGTGTTACTTTCAAATTTCGTATATTGAATGATTGTATGGTATTTCTTGGATGATCATCTCCTCATTTTGAAAGTCTTCCTTTTGAGGTTAGAAGAAGATTTACAACAACACAAGAATTTTCTCTAGCCTATTGAGATGACTATTACTATGAGAACAGATTTTAAAAGAAGCCACCTATGATATGGAAGACCTAACACTGCTATTTGGCATATACACCAGTTTACCAGTAAGTGACAATTCTGTGTACGTGACATTTAATGAGATGAGAAAGGAATACTACAACTGTTCAGAAATATGTGACAGACAATTCCAATGGAATCAAATGTATTTCCAGTGCAGACTTCAGGGAAATCATGGCAAAAAGTAGTATAATATGATTTGAATATTTCTAGAAAATAAACATGATTTTCTATGTATATACCTGTTTTCTAAAGTTTAATTAATTGCAATGATGTACATGCATGTTTATCACCATAAAATTAGGTATGATGGTATTGTTATGTCAATCTTGTGGCATTTGGGGAAAGAAAGCATAAAATGCATTCCTTCTACTAGGCAATCTGTAAGGGATGGGTATCCTCTGACACTTTCCTACATAATTTGCACAGAGTATCCTCTCACTGTTTTGTGAATACTCTTTCAAATAATGTAATTCCATTTTATTTCAAGTGTTTGAGTGCCCCAGTTCTCCTGCATAAATGCAATTCCATTTTTGTAACTCTTATTATAATCTTTTTTACAATTTGAGTCACATTTGAATAATACCTCACAGCCTAAAACTTAGTCTGAATAGTACTTGAAAAATGTGTAAAGTAGTAGATAATCATCTGAATACTTTTTTTCCTTCATTGTAGTAAGTTATATTTCAATTTTGAGAGAATGAAGTTATGAGCCAACATTGTTTTGTTGGCTCTACTTTTATCTTTATGAAGCAAAAATGGTGTTGCTGTCAGGTTTTACCTTAATATGCTGTACTTTTCTCACTAGCTACTCTGTCAGGATAATAAAGTATGGGTAAAATAAAATGTATTTGAAGATGAAATTGCATTTACCAAAAGTGTAGCAAGAGAACTGCTGACATGGGAGAAATGTTCAGTTTAATTTGGTGTATTGTATAAATAATTTAAACTTTTTGAGGGAAATTTAACAATGCCTGTTGCTGCAGTTGCATGATACTGCAAACAGCATATTTTGAGAAGCTTTCTCTCACTTCAAGATAATAAATATTTATGAATTATTTTCATATTTCTTTTATAGTGGTATTCTTAGAAGTATACACTGGAAAGTGCCAAAGTGTACTGCATACAATTATTACCAAAGTTAGAGTCTCAGTCCCCTAGAAGAAGAAATATGGGATATATATAATGATAGTAATACTCACCTATAGCTATATTTTAGTACAGGATTTCAGCATATTAGATTAGTTCTCTATAATTGATTAATCAATAAGATGCTTTTCCAACCAGCTGTTTTTGTTGTTTGTTTTGCAGTTATATGTAATTTAAAGACATTTCTGCCTAGACATCTGCAGTAGGTTATGGCAGAATTATGTATATGTTTGTTTTATATTTGAAATAACCTTATAATGTACTCTTATTGCATTCTTCAGTAACTGATCATTTTTAATTTACGTTGTTACCTTTATGAATTAGCTTCATGCTTCTGAAGTTTGTCATACCTTGTGCTGTGTTAAATTTTCCTATCAGTTCAGAGCTGTCTGCTTCTTATAGATAGTATGTTAGAAATTTTGAGAGTAAACCACAGAGTTTATCAAGCAGTCATTTCCATATTCTTTACAATATAAAAATACAAAATGTACCCAACATTTAGAATTACTGTAACACAGAGATGAGTCCAGCAGTTTGTAGTAGGATTGTATAGAAAATCTTTAGATTTGAAATTACGTTTTGAATACCTGTGCATCATTACTACATTTAATAGAACCTTATTTAAGTTGGCATGTGATGACTAAATAACTACCTTGAATTAGAATGATTTGTGATATTGTGAAATTGCCCTTGTTTCAGGGAGATAGAAGAGGTCTTCAAACAAATACCTTCTTCTGCAAGAGGTAGTGAGACTTTGTTTAGTTGATCTTTAGATGTAACCCCTAAGTCTAGGAATATGTATGCTCAGCAAAAATGTTCGTACCTTGTATGGCAATACATGAGGTCTGGAAAATGTTTGAAAAAAGGGAGGAGGGGATTTATCCTCAAGTAGGTGGTATCTGTCATTCTTTCTATATGTTTTGGTGTTGTAATTGGTACCTGGGAAAACACTGCAACAAGTGGCCTTAAATAGAGTGACAAATGATCTAGTTCCACTAGTCAACTTGGAAATGTCCTTGGAAATATCCCAGAACACATTTGGTCTGGCCTACTGTTCTGGTATAGAGAGTGTTTTATTTGCATAGGTATGATGCATAATACAAAGACAGCCGTAATCCAGCTTTTCTGAGACATAGAAAACTGTGTACATAAATTACTTTTCAGTGTAAAGTCCAAATTTGCACTGCTTTTTTATCATTTCAAACAATACAACGCTTATAATGCTTCCTTTTTAGCATAAAAATTACTGAATTGAGGGAAAGAATTTAAGACAGACTAGATATAGTACATACTGCCAGCACATCTGGAAGGCAGTTATTCTCTAATTACCCAGGAGACAGAAGAGAAAACTGGCAGCTTTGCTGCTGTTATAAATTCCATCACTTCTAAAGGAGTTAATAGATGCCCAGCTAATCAGTCTTTGTTATCTTGTAACATTCAGAGACAAAATACAGGCTATAAGAAAAAAAAACAAAGGGAACTCACTGGACTAGTACGTTATCATCTTCCCAATATGCTCACAGCAGACCTGTTTTACAGTGTTAAATTTGGTTACAAAATGTGTAGTATTTTGGTTGTGTGGATAAAAAATTGTTTATGTATATAGAATGACTGTTGCTGGGAATAACTTATTTTCTTTCATTTCACCTTTTTGATATACACCTGACCTACACTTATAGTGGTTCTTCCAGTTGTACCAGTGGCTGCAGAGCAGTCTTTCTGCTGACAAGCTTTGCTTCCCTTTATTCTTCTAAATTAGACTGTAAATGAACAGGGAACATCGCGTTTCTCTCCCCTTTCTTTTGAGGGCAAGAACCACAAGTTACTTAACTCTGGGTAGACCCAAATGAAAAAGGAATTGAATTCTTTAAGAGTCCAGCATAGTCTCAGCAGGGCACATAGGCTGAAAAATAAATTTGATGTATAACGTAAATAGCAGTCCAATTTGGAATGTTTCTGAATATAATCAGGGCCATTTTAATGTGGACTAAGTGTTAACAAAGTGTTGTAAGAGGCTAAAGAGAAAACATCTCTCACAAGAAAGTCTACTTTAAATCAGATAATCAGTCACAGCATGCTCAGGAAATTACAAATGTGCAGTGCTTAGGAAACTAGAAGTGTGCAATATTTAACAGCACATTCCTTACTTATTTCTGAAATTAATAAAACTGGATTATGGTACACATGGTCTAACACCCAATAATGTATCCCTCACTTCTTAAAAAAGTTCCTACTTGTTCTTTTCAGTGTCCACTGAATAACTGTTTGGGGTTCTCTGTGTCTATGTCCCTAGAGGAGTGGTGGGTCATTATGTAGTTCTGAGAATTTACTGAGGTTTGTTTGTTTGTTTTATGGAAAATATCTGGCACAAGTAGTCATAGTTGCTATCTGTGATGTATAAGTGCTAACTTCTGTCTTTTGGTGAAGCTTGGTGCTAAAACTTGGAAGCTCGTATTCCCTCAGCTTCTCTATGATTTTAAATACCCATCTTCAAACATCCATTTGAAGTTTCAAAGCAGCACTAAAGTGTTTCCACCTCGCACCATAGAATCTCCTGCTCTGTATTTGCCACTTGCAGGGTTCAAGGATGAATGCTGGCCCGTGGGTGAAGATTGGACCTCTATCTCGCTGTAGAGAGTGATGTTCTGCTTCAAGTTAGATGGAATTGTGCAGTGCATGGTGTATTGTATCACAGTTTCACAGTGAAGTGTCCTCAATCATTTGCCATAGGTTTTATATTGTCTTAGATATATTGGATAGCATGTAGATATATATTTTGATAGCATATATAAGCGGTTCTACTGCCACATGATTTATGATGACAGTAATTACTTGTTTGAGCTAAGAATCCACATCCCACAGCAAGATATATTCCTCAGTAAGAACTCAGTTCTGCTCAAATGTTAAAGTAAATTCTTCTGAATGACCCTGATGCCTCTTTGTTCTGCTTTCTTCATGCAAAGGTGGGACTGCAAGTATAGTAGGATGAAATGTAATAGCTGGGACCTTTACAGATATGCAAGTACCTCTGTGATTTATCTCAGTTGTTAGCTCCTCACGGGACTGTGATGTAATAGCCACTACTACACTCTTCTGATTTGTGTCATAAAAAGAAGATTTGTCAGAACAGGCAACTGTCAGAAGGTGTTTTTTTGAGTACGTACTTCTTTTCCTTGCACCTTGTTACTGTCTTGTGGGAAAGTTGGTTCAGGAGTAGATGCTTTCTCCTTATAGCCTAAGTGACAGGATGCAGCTTTCCAAATAGATTATTGATATCCAGTTATCATAAACACAGTTTTTTGTTGATAGTACCTACTCTATTTAAAAATAGCGGGAAAGAATTGTCCAATTGCATTGCTCTGTGCTTTGATTTCATGGAAAGTATTTTTGTAGCATTGCTTCAGAGAACCACATGGGGATTTGCTTAATGAACATAATCAGACACTCATTGTGTTCTGCTTTCCATTTTGTACCATTTTTTTTTTTAAATCTCTGCATCAGTCTTATTTATAATAAGTATTTTGTTTAAGACTAACACATGACAGAAAAGAAAAGAAAAGAAACGAAAAGAAAAGAAAAGAAACGAAAAGAAAAGAAAAGAAACGAAAAGAAAAGAAAAGAAACGAAAAGAAAAGAAAAGAAACGAAAAGAAAAGAAAAGAAACGAAAAGAAAAGAAAAGAAACGAAAAGAAAAGAAAAGAAAAGACAACAACCTCGTGTGCTATTTGAGATTATAGCTGAAAGTAATTTGAGGTGAAAACCAGCGATCTCAGATTTTCTTTCCTTGCCTGATGCTTAGATCAGTGACTTGCTACTTAATTACTGGGAGTCTTAATTCATACAAAACACTTGATGACAAAAAGAATTAAAGATCTGCCTTCTCTGAGTTGCAGTAATTGACTTAGTTTGGGAATGATTTTCCCACATCTGATCATCTTTAAAAATAACCATAAGTTTGCTAATCTGAGTGTTAGATGAGGTTTCTTGTTCTCACTGCAGAGCCCTCAAGAGGAAAACTGATTTATGGATGGTGAGGTTTTTTTCTCCCTATTCTCTGCAGAAAGAATGCACAGTATGAGAAATCCCTTCTCATCAGCCCTGTGGCACCTTGACTGATATCAGCAGCAATGTGTTTCCTGAAGATTTCTGCTTGGGATATTATAGCCAGTGAGTGCTTAATACTTCACTTTAAAGACCTTGGGGGAGGAGAAATGAAAAATGTTGTAATTGTTTACTTTTCTTTCCTTCTCATCCCAAACACTGTCCCTGTAGGGGTTTTCCATGCAGACACTACAGGGCAAAACTGATAGAAAAGAATAGATTATTATTACACACAGTCTGGAATTTCCCAGGGAAAATCACTTTTTGGCTAGTCTATTTTATTAATTATGGTTCTTAAATTCAGCATTTCATGACGCTGTCCTAATTTTCCTGAATTACAAATTGTGGTCACAAAAAGAGGTCAGACATCTCTGTAGAAGAACAGAGATGAGTAGGTGGCTATGAACATTATGTAGGTTATATTTCTACATCCAAAACGTGTACATTCTTTATTTTCTACATATTTAATTGAGAAACTTTTTATCATTGTGTCTTGCTATTATGCTTTATATTTTCTAGCATAGTGTTAAATAAACTACGAACTATTTTCACATGTTGCTTCAGAAGAAAACCTATTGTTCCTTATAGTGATAAGTTCTGTTTACTTTAGGTAGAGTCATCGCCGTACATCTTTTCATTTTCTAATGCAACAGGGCCGATATACTTGTTAACAAGAAATTGCCACTATTTATACTTTTAGCCACTATAAAATACCCTGTACTTCAGAGTGAAAGGAAGGAGGGTGACTGGGAGCAAACCAATAAGATTCTTTAGTGTAGAATTCTATGGCTGTGGATGAGTGATGGAAAGTGATCAGTGGATTCCTGACTTTGGTCATAATTTTGGTCATAATTTTTGCAGATTGGGGATTTATATAATCAAAGTCAAGACTTTTATTTTAAATTTTAAAACTTTGAAGACTCATAATTTTTTATTTGATCAGCTTTTAGTATTCTTCACCCATTCCAGTGTAGTCACTAAACATTTAAGAATTATGAAGCAAGAATAAGTAAATATAACTACATGGAAGTGAAATTTCTGTAAATTTTTATGTGACTAAATACTACATATTTTAGGCATCTGCTGTGACCCTAAAATAAGACCTTTAATTAGGTGACATAGTGTATCAGTAGTCAAAATATCATCAAATCTGACAAGATTTTCTGTATAAAATAGACCAACAAACCAGCACACACTCCTCTTTTTTTTTTTTGTTTGTTTTTTTTTTTAAATAGTTTTGTTATGGAAGACTGATTTACTTCTTGACAGTGTACATCCTTTAAGGATTCAATACATTTTCCTCAGAGATGGCATTTGAATCCACAGGAGCTTATACACAGGTTATGCAAAGGAACAATTTCTTCAAATATTCCATGAAGAAAGTTTGATTTTCAAATTAGATGCTAGGCCATGCTTTGTAGAAGTGTTGCTCTATCTCTCTTTTACCTCATGGAAGCATCTGAAAGAGTCAGAAAGTGGTGAATTACACTCAGTATTTGAAATGAAAATGGATTTTCTCTTTCGAGTTGTGAAATTGAGTTCTCACAATGCATCCTTTTCTGGCCATGCTTTTGGATTCAGGTGCTCTGATTATTGTCTCTGGTTTCCAGCACTGCCTTAATGAAGGCTAGCTATTACCTCTCATATTTGTCTACAGTGGATCACATTAAAATGTTTGTGGCATTTCAGGGTGAACATTAGAGCACTTAAGATCAATAGAAGAAACTTCTATCATTTCTGTTTACTCTGATGTTCAGCTATAAATTTGATTCTAAACTCACAGTCCAAAGAGAGTGAATGAAGATTTTATAAATAAACAGAATATGATGCATTGGAATAATGTATTAGAATGGGTGAAATAAAGAGCAAAAATAGCAAAGTAAATTGATATTTGTTTTCTGAAATGAACTTCATATAAAAGCATGTCATGGCCATGCTGTCAAACTCAGTATCCAGTGAAATTAGTAGAAGATACATTAGCATCAGTAAAGGCGTCAGAGCAAATTTAGAATGATACTTCTTCTCTTGAATCAAGGAATCCAGTTTTCTCTTACCTGAGGAACCAATCCATACTGTCTTGAGTGTTAGTTCAAGATGCAAATTTTCCTCTGAATTTGTCTAATTGTTGTTTAAATGCTTTTATATTTTGGCATCCGATATATCAGAGCACTAAGTTCCACAAGATTGTTTGGAGGCATGTGAGTAATACTTCTTTTATTATTTACTGAAAAATAGTTTCATCTGATGACTCTTTTTTTAAATTATGGAACAGTGAGCAGTCATTTCCTAGCCATCTTCACGATGCCAGGCATGATTTTGGGTGTGTATGCAATCTCTCCCCTCAAGCGTCTCTTTTCAAAGCAGAGGCATTTCTTTTAGGCTATTGCAGTACAGAAGCTGTTATTTACTTCTAATAACTATTATTTTCCTTCTCCATATGTTCTAGTTGTACACTTTCTGTTCTGGGAAGCTGCATTCCTGTCTCTGAGAGGTACACTGACATTTCACAATTTTACAATGTTCATCAATTTCCTATTAATTTTGTTCTTTGTTTTGTTTTTCACTATCTGACTTGTGTGGAAATCAGACTCTCTGCTCTACATTTTATACCAGATGTCTTGTGAAAATTTTGGTCACAGCTAGTACTTATCATGCAAGTAATGGTGCAGTTTAAAGGCTAATTCGTTCAATTTACATAGTCTTTCAGAATTTTTGTGCTTAATTTGCTCAGCTCTTGTATAAGTGCTGTTGGGTTGTAGTAATCTTTTGTTATTCATGTGATTTATTGTTTTTTTTTTTTTTAAGTCTCTTTTACTAGTGCTTTAACTGCGACACCTACTTACTTAGTGGCAGAAAACAAAACAAAACAACCCAAACCAAAACAGTGATTTGAGTGTCACTCAAGATCCATGGTAGATTGATACAAAGAAAATATTTATTTGCTTTTTTAATTTTTTCTGGTACAGTTCTTACAACATTTCTTTGGGCTCCTTGGGATTGGATAATCTTTTTAAACTAAAAAAAAAGGTTTTTATTCCTAAAAATATTCTTAGGTCGGGCCTAGAATTTTGCCTATAATATGTTAGAATTTATGTGCGTTTCTATTTTCTTCAGCTGGACATAATTTTTACTTGCTGATTTTGTTTTGTTTTTTAAGAGTACATTTTTCAGATTATTTCTGCCTGTTTTAACCGGTAAAAAAGCCAACATTGTTTTGGTCTTTCTCACGTATGTCATATATATTCAGTTCTCTATTGTCAGTTTTAAATAATTTAAATCCTGCTTAGAAAGACTTTAACCTTTTAAATGCTCCATTTAATTTTAGTTTTCTAGCTTGAATCCTTCTATACAGTTCATATCTTTGAGGTGGTATATTACTGAATATATTTTGATTTATTAACCTTAATTATCTTGATTTTTCTTTAAAGTATCACCTACTTTGACATTCTTATATTTCTATATCACACTGTATTTAATTAATTATCTTTTCAACAGTATTTTCAAGATATCTAATGTCAGTGCCCTCATTGTCATTACATTTGACATGGCCATTTTAAAGCTGCTATCTGAACTGTGTATCTCTTCTTCACACCTGTCTCTACAGAGTTTCATTTGTGTCTTGTAAATACATACCTGATCCTGTTGCTGATTGCTGCCTGTGATAGCTAAATGTACAAATGTGTATCTTTTTTTTCTTCCTTTTGAGTCATTGATGACCCATTAAAGTCAGTGCTCTAATACCTCTTTTACAGAGAATTTGTGGTACTCTTTTCTTCAAGAAAGAGTTAAAGTTGCATAAAATTCAGACAGATTTGCTAATTCTCTTCCATCTGTTTTTGCCTTGTACTGGAGACCAAGATCCCACAGCTGTGTTTCTAATTTTATTTCAATTACCATTAATGCGTGCTTAAAAGAAACATAAATTCTTGCTCAAAGGAAATGCAAATTGAATACATCTAAATGTCCTGACCTAAACACATGAAAAGCAAAGGGAGAAGCTTAGTTTTATGTTTTATTCTGATTTTTCGCTTTTGGTTGTTTATTTTATTTTATTTTATTTTTTTCTCATTGTATATACCACACAATCTGTTACTTCAATAGCATTAAACCAAAACTACAGCAGGCAGGATTCATGAAGAAGCAATGAGAATGATAATGAATGAAGCAGAACTCCCCAGCTGAATTTCTGTCCTAAGATGTGAACGTAGCACATGAATCTTTGAAAAATAACCTTATTTTTTTATATATATATATAAAATAGTTTAACACAAACACTGCAGTTTTGTGGACATTACAGCGTGCAAATATAAGACTTGTTTCTGAATTGTTTCACGAAGTTAAAAAACTATCAGACAGTTTTGACTTTTTAGTCTCTGTTTTTACATCCTGTGAAAATTACTAAGTTAAACTATCTAACCTAAATAGTTTTCACTTGTTCTCCTTGCTTTCTGTATCATATAAAAATTCCAAAGTTTTCAAATGCCAGGTTTTGTCAACGGAGATGAAATCTGTTCTGTGTATGACTAGAGATTATCTGTACAGTGCATGTAAGCTTGTTTGATAAAAGCAGCTCTGCTTACAGAGGATGGAGTTATATAAACATAAATTAATTCATTGTTCTTAGGACATTCAGTGAACTTTAGATAGCAGTTTGCCTTCATTGTGACAAACTGTATATAGCATTTTATACGCTTTGGAACAGTATATGAAGAAGGAGATCATTCATTGTTTTCCTGTGAACAGTTTTGTCATTTCTAAAATCATTATAAATTTGATCTGTAATTAAGTGGATTTTTTTTTGTTTGTTTCTAAGGTTATTTTTTTGTTCTAAATGGTCACTATTTGTTTATGAACTGGGTAGTGTCCTTCTCAGCCCAAAGGAGCAAAATTAGCTTCCTTGCATAAGCATTTCCTTTTAACATATGTTGCGTGCAAAAAAGAGCTCCCTCAATGCAATGTTTTGCTCTCCAGATGACTAAAAAATGCACTACAAAAGCTTGAAAGTGTGATTTATATCATGTTTATTTTATACTTTTGTCAGTGCAAATATTTTCTAAGACTCAAGTACTGGCAATTTATGTTTTAATCTACAGACCTGGCTCTCTGGTATTCTCCTACTGGCTAATGTAGACATAGCCTAGAACCTCAGGTTGTTTCTGATCTCTTGAATGAACTGGATATTGTGAGGTTTTAATTATGTTAATATTTTACAAGTATGTTGATTTCACTCTTTGAAATAGATGTAATAAGGAACATCAGGAAGTTGGGAGGAATTATGTTTATTTCACTGGAGAGGTCAGGCAGAACTTAATTTGTAAGCATTGTACAATTAGCATAAACAAGGCACACTATAACATGGTTAGTATTTGTATTGAAGAACAGCATCCATCCTCAGTTTACTTGTTTTCAGAATAGATAGATGAGGACTTTAAAAGCAAAAGCATGGCAGGTGGATCTTAATACTTGTAGATATGTTAGAAATTGATTTATACTCTGTAAGTTTATACTGTTTCATAAAAACCTTTGAGTTAGTAGTTATGTAAAAATAATTCTAATAATCTGAAGAAAAATATAAGAACAGAAAAATATCAGTAATATTTATAGTGACAAAATCTGAAGATTTAGAATATAGTCATAAATCAGAGCATTACAAGAATTACACCAGTATAACTTGTGTAATTTCATTAAATTAAAATATAATTTAAGAATCTTAAGCATATCATGAAATAGATTTTTATGTATATATTTAAAAGCAAGTTCATAGATAACTTCCTTGTTCATTATCTATGTTGGAGATGGAATATAATAGCGTAATATTTTTTGATCCTGTTAAAATTATCAGAAAGTCTGTCAGTCATGTCACTGGAGATAGTATTAAACCAGGATTTGTATTTCAGGTTAAAATACTTCTCAGATTCTAATGAGTGAACACCAATTTTCTCTATTAAGTACAGAATAAATAATGAAGGGCTGTTTTCATAATGATCTATCAGTGCACATCTGTTTTATTCTGTTACTTATATTTTTCTGGTTGGATTGTTAGTGGAAATTCATGACTGGTCACTCATGCTTAAAGTTAACCTTCACTGTTAGTAATGAAAGCTTTCTCGGTCAATTTACAAAATTTTGCTGATGTTGCTGATGTAGTGCTCTGAATTTATGCCAGTGTTAAGATTGTGGAGCCCAAAGCTAATAGACTTTTTCAATTTCACAGTTGAAATAATATTGTCCTGACTTTCCTGGATTATTGTTTTATAGAAATTCTTACAAAAAATTGTCCCATGTAAATTTGCTTTTCTAATGAAACTTCTCCAAACAAAGCACAAACCTTGTGTAAAAGAAATCCATGTTATCCTTCATACGGAAGCTGACATGCAGTTACACCATAGAAACTTACATTCGGAAACACACTTTTTGTGACACTTATCTGTAACAAAGAGAGAAAAATCGGTAGCAATTTTCTATGGAAAAAATCTACTAGTGTTTTATGCTTTCCTTTGCACAACTTTTCCTGTTTCTCAAGCATACCTTGAGTTTTCCTTCATAAAAGACTTTCTACATATTTGTTATGGCTACAGTATTTGTATAATGAAGTTTTACTAATGGTGTTTCTAACTGAAATAGAAATTGAGGTTGCAGAGATTTAATATTTCATCTGATAAAAACATAAATGCCAATGTTTCTTGGGTATTGCAAGAAAATACCCAAAAGCAACATAATCTATCAAAGCAGATTTTGCAGTACATGCAGGTTTAAGATTTTTAATATATCATTGGAACATTGACAAAAGTGAAAAAATCTAATCATATGAATTCTGGTATTACAAAAAAAAAAAAAAAAAAA